>VDFB02392561.1:0-32336 GCA_007258455.2 Sequoia sempervirens | reverse complement strand
GATTAAAATATGATATTTTAATTAAAACCCTATTATGGTGGAAATCGCACTTTTCAGCTTGATAAGGGTTTTACCTTGGTTTCTGAGCCATTATGACATTTTGGAAAATCAGGAATTGATCAAGTCTTGCCAGAGCACAGAGACCTTAGGGTTTCGTCTCGAAGTCGTCGGAGAACGAGCCATCTCCTTCGAAACAGTTCAGAGGGTGTGAGATATCACCCGATTTACTGCCAGTGAGAGATTTCTTCATCCAGAGGAAATCGTTGAGCTTCACAGAGAATAAATCTACAGGGTTTACAGAGGATTCTTAATCCAGAGGATATTCTTGCAGGTTAGGCGCACAAGTTCTATGCATCCAGAGACACCAGAGAGAGAGAGCCGTACACTTTGATTTAATTTGCTGTTTGCTGCTCCAGCCGTACTGTTTCTGTACTGGCCGTACATCTGCAAGCTCTTGGAAATTCAAATCACAGAGGTTTTGTTTGGGTTTCGATTCAGAAAGGTTATATGCTTTTAGGCGCCCATGATTGGAGATCTCTGGAGTTCTAAAAGAGGCCGTACTATTTTATTATAATTGTTGCTGTGTAGTGTCAGGCCGTACCAATCATGTACTTGGCCGTACTATTGAAGAGGGATCTATATTCTTATTCTCCAGCGTCAAACTCCTCAGCTTCCATCTTCTGAGTTTATCTCACAGAGAGCACTATATCCAAGGACCTAGAAATTGAATACAAGAAAGCCGTACTTTCTGCAATTTAATGTTACTGCAGGCCGTACCATTTGTACCAGGGCCGTACCAATTGATTAAAGGCAAATATCTTCTTGTAAGTTGGTCGCTGGCATTGGGGATAGTTAATGAACTCAAGTTTGGGCGCATACTCTTGGACACCATCAGAGATCACCATACCGAGGGAGAACAAGCTCTTCATCTCAGCCGTACCAGATTTCTGAGCATCTTCAGTTTGCTGTTCACCAGGTTTTTACCTTAATAAAATCTGAAATCTTCATTGCATGTCATCAGTACTATGTTGTATTGAACTCATAAGAGTAATAGATGTAACGCTTTCAAAATACCTTGTATTTGTGATGCATGTTGGTCATTTAGTATATTTAATAGAATTTATTATTCTCTCCAAGCAAAAATCGCCTTCATCTTTATTTCATGCAAAAACGTCAAAAAACAGTCAAAATTGCAAAAACCTTCAGAAAAACATTAAAACCATCAGATACAGAGGAAACGGGGAAACTGGGTTTCTACAATAGATGAGCTGTAATCCGCCATCCCGAGGGGTTTAGCCATCTTCCTCGCGAGCCTGAATAGCTTTTGGTTTTACTGACATTATACATGCAAACATGTAATCATTGATGTGCACTGACTTGAGCAGCACGAAACAGCTATCGACAGAATTGCGTCCTATAGAAACGATAATATTAGAACCGAGATTCCCACGATAACAAAAGAGAGACTTAACGCTGCGGTAGGTCTTGCATGCACTTAGAGATATAATGCGCGTGTCAACGCGGCCAAAATGGTGTATTACAACAGGTGGCAGTTGCACTTCAGAGACTGGACACTCCGAGGAGATCGTCACCACCTCGTGACGATGACAGAAGTGTTACAGGTTCGCGAAGAGCTCCTAGGTCAGTGTCACGGACAGCGGATAGGCCTACGAGGCCCACCTTCACGAGACAGGAGCCCGTTGAGGATATATCAGGTGAAAGGTATGAGGGTTGGTTCGCCAGCACACTCAGGGCAGCGAACAACGAGTGGCAGTTAGAAGCACCTGAGATTAGTGGGAGGATTAACATTGACAGGACACCGCAGAGCACAGATGGAGAAGTGATTAGCATGTTTCGGGAGTATAGCAATCTACCTCAGAAGATTAAAGAGAAACTTTCTTTCGTGAGTTACGTGGATGTGCACCCGAGTCTTTGCCATAAGACGGAGTTCGAAAAACAGAGATATCTCACTACAGCTCGTGAGTTGTTTACACCTGGGAAAGATAGAGAATCTACATCCGATGATTGTACAATTCTTCATGAGAGTGATTTGATATCTCCAGTCTCTTATGAAGTAGGCAGAAATTTGTGTGATGAATTTGATCGAAGTGCTTATTTGATCCATAAGCACACTAGCACAACTTCAGGTAATGGCTTACCTACATCGTCTTTGCAGGAGGTGACTCAAGAAATTTCTGCCCTAAAAGCCACTTCTGATTTTTATAACAGCGATGGTGAAACTTTGCGCGAGCATGATATAACAGCTGTTTCAGAGGTGCAAAGTAACCCTATGGAGTCGTCACGTGAAGAGATTCCAGAGTTGGGTACTACAGATGCAGTTGGTATTGAGGATTTATGTTATGACGAGTCTGATTTTCCGGATCAGACCTTTGGAAACCAGCTAGAGGATTCGTATGTTGACACGGAATCCCAGGATCATGCGTTGGATGAGCATGCAGTCACTGTTGGAGTAGAAGCGTGTGAGGATATTGTCAGACCAGCAACTTCTACCGTACCAGTTGAGCCATCCTTCGAGGTACAGAGCAGCAGTACCTTAGATGTTGAGGTGTGCATGGTTGAGAGCACACACGATGCTGCAGATCATGAGGAGAGTGATGACGGATCAGCGTCATATCATAGTGCATATGGTGAACCGGAAATCTTGTATGGGGGTCGTGAGTTTCAGAATCCTCATCATTTGGTTGGGCAACTACATGTGGATGACACTATGATTACTACCGCCCTTGAGCATTTTGACGTTGCTCGTCAGATGTTGACTACCTACAGTAGGAGTCCTTCGACAGATGAGCACAGTGATAGAGGTTTTTCCCTTGCAGTGATACATGCACTCCGAGAAGCAATTGGAACGATGAAACAAAACTATCTAAAACTACTAGCAGACAGAGATTTCCTTCTCGAGTGGGATTGCCTTTGTTATGATGCATGGCGGGGAAGAGAGGAGCGGATCGATGAGCTCACTCATGAGCTTGAGGTGACTGCGAATTCATTGCAGAGCACCCAGTTGGCGCTTCGGGAGTCACAGTTACAGATTGAGAGGCTTACCGTGGCGTTGAGGTTAGCACAGTCTTCACCACCTTTGGACATCGTGCAGTCTTGCATGGCAGTGGTTGGTGAGGAGTATACACCCATGGTTCATAGCAGTGTAGGAGATGTTGAGGATGAGGTTACCTCCATCTCGGCCACAGGATCAGTTGATACAGATAGGATGAGTGCACTCGATGAGAGTTGCAGTGAGCCACGCATTGCACCTGGTTCTCATGAGACAAGTTCCGCGATAGGTGATGCAGGGCAGATCGTTGATAGTTCCTGTGACATGGTTGTTGATACACTGGAGAGTTGTGTGACAACCCTTGATACTTGTCCATCTTCACAGCAGATATTCAGAGTCTCATCCAGTTGGGAGATTGGTACTTGTGTTGATTTGTTTCCCTCTCCCGGAAGCAAATCAATCTTTTCATTTGATACAGTTGACTATGGTCGGCAGCTCGTTGAGCCTAGTCAGGAGTACAACTCAGTTTATTATTCCAGCGATTCAGAGATGGATGATTCCGATCAGGATAGCGTGATTGTGCAGTTTGTAAACAATCCATTGTTTGAATTTGATGGTGGGGTGATCTATGATAACCCACTCTTCGAGTTGGACGCCGATAGTACTCTTGACATTAGTTCTGAGTTGGGTGATGATCGTAGTGTTTGGGATTGTTGCAGTGCATCGCAATTCCAAACCAAACTCACAGAGGAGTTCAATGAGGTGTACACGGTGAGGAGTGCTTACAGCTTTGTCTTTGATCCACCTGTACATGATTCGATGCACCATACTTGTGCACAGGGTGATTCTCTCTACCAGCTTGAGGAGTATTTCCTTATTGTGTGCGTGAAAGTTACTTATCTTCACAAGATGGGATTACGGATGCGTGTACTCGACTCACAGCTTCTTGTGGGTATTACTTGCAGGGACAGCAGTCAGTTATTCATCATGCCGATATGTATTTGACAGGGCTTGATACTTCTATGTCGCAGATTTTTCATACGGGTGCATGGTTACAGGGCGACTATGGTATTAGTTGGCATGATGGCTTGGTCAGTTATCACATCCATGAGGGTTTAGCAGAGGACAGGGAGAGATTCGGTGTAGCAGATGCTTCTAGAAGTTCTTATCTCTGTATGACAGGTGGATGTGAATTCATATTGTATTGGGATCCTGGTGGCGACAACTTTAGCACCGAGTATGGGATGGGTCCCATTGGGTTACTTCACTATTCTCAGCATGGTGAAGTTGGAGGCAAGGAGCCGCAGCAAGGGCCCCTCGGGAGGATCTATTACCACGCATTGCACTTCTCACTGGGTTTGGGATCCGTGGATAGCTTGCGCAGCTTGAGTTTGCTGACGCTGCCAGAGATAGCTCAAGATGTGTGTGGACATTTCACAGCTTTTTCTTTGGCCTCCCGAGGCTTGGAGTTTTCAGGAAGTGGGAGATTGCTTGGGGACAAGCAATTTCGTGGAGGGCTGACTGGCTGGGCGTCCCCGTTTTTGGCGAGCATCAGTGATCGTGAGATTGGCCTATCATGAGACCCTCGTAGGCTGACAAAGTGGTTAGAGGGTCGTTTCGGCGCTTGGCTCAGCGTCTGATTGGCAGTTTTGATTGATTGGCTTTCGTTCGGGCTCATTCGGAGACCTTTTGCAGAATTGCTATTTTTAGCAGTTCCTGGCAGGCAGAGTGGGACCACTGCTATTTTTAGCAGTTTGAGATTGGCAGCATCCGGAATCACTTCTGAGTTCGTCAGCATCAGACGGATCGGTAATCGGATGATTTATGAGGAAGATATTAATATTTAATTATATTGATTAAATATTAATTATTTAATGTTTATAATATAAAGTTATAATTTAAAATTATAACTTAAGTCATCTGCCTTGAGGGGTGCGCCCAACATCAGAAAAGGGGCCAATTTGAGAATTAAAATATTATAGAATATTTTGGCTGGAGACTTTTGAAGTATTAAAAGATTAAAATATGATATTTTAATTAAAACCCTATTATGGTGGAAATCGCACTTTTCAGCTTGATAAGGGTTTTACCTTGGTTTCTGAGCCATTATGACATTTTATGAATTGAAGATTGATCAGTCTTTGCCAGAGAACGGAGACCTTAGGGTTTGAGTTCGGAATTCGTTGGAGAACGAGCCATCTCCATCGAAGCAGTTCAGAGGGTGTGAAATAACACCTGATCTATTGCAGCTGAGAGATTTCTTCATCCAAAAAGAGGGAAACGTTGAGCTTCACGCAGAATAAATCTACAAGGTGAGGATTCTAATCCGTGAGGATATTCTTGCAGGCTAGGCGCACAAGTTCTATGCATCCAGAGACACCAGAGAGAGAGAGCCGTACATTTGATTTAATTTGCTGTTTGCTGCTCCAGCCGTAATGTTTCTGTACTGGCCGTACATCTGCAAGCTCTTGGAAATTCAAATCACAGAGGTTTTGTTTGGGTTTCGATTCAGAAAGGTTATATGCTTTTAGGCGCCCATGATTGGAGATCTCTGGAGTTCTAAAAGAGGCCGTACTATTTTATTTTAATTGTTGCTGTGTAGTGTCAGGCCGTACCAATCATGTACTTGGCCGTACTATTGAAGAGAGATCTATATTCTTATTCTCCAGCGTCAAACTCTTCAGCTTCCATCTTCTGAGTTTATCTCACAGAGAGCACTATATCCAGGGATCTAGAAATTGAATACAAGAAAGCCGTACTTTCTGCAATTTAATATTGCTGCAGGCCGTACCATTTGTACCAGGGCCGTACCAATTGATTAAAGGCATATATCTTCTTGTAAGTTGGTCGCTGGCATTGTGGATAGTTAATGAACTCAAGTTTGGGCGCATACTCTTGGACACCATCAGAGATCACCATACCGAGGGAGAACAAGCTCTTCATCTCAGCCGTACCAGATTTCTGAGCATCTTCAGTTTGCTGTTCACCAGGTTTTTACCTTAATAAAATCTGAAATCTTCATTGCATGTCATCAGTACTATGTTGTATTGAACTCATAAGAGTAATAGATGAAACGCTTTCAAAATACCTTGTATTTGTGATGCATGTTGGTCATTTAGTATATTTAATAGAATTTATTATTCTCTCCAAGCAAAATCGCCTTCATCTTTATTTCATGCAAAAACGTCAAAAAACAGTCAAAATTGCAAAAACCTTCAGAAAAACATTAAAACCATCAGATACAGAGGAAACGGGGAAACTGGGGTTTCTACAAAATTAAATTCAATCCTTCAGCATTATAATGAGTTTCAGCAACTCATTTTTCACACACAGCTGAAGAGAAATTTATTCTTTCTCGAAATTATCAGGCAATTGATTCATGATAGGAAAAGTCGAATTTTCCCGGAGAGAGAAGCAGTGTTATGCTGAGGAATTTTTCGCGGGAAAAGAAAAGGATATTTATTCAAAGCTGAATTCTTCTTGAAGAGGGGCGCACTTTTCAAAAAAATCAGATTTTTAAATCTGATTTGCATTTAACGGTCCTTCGCTGAGGTTTGGTGATTGGTCAATTAAATTTGCTATCTTTTCATGTACTGTCATCTTGACGAAGTTCTGAAGTGATTTTCAACTCCATCGAAGTCACTTTCAGCTTGCTTTTTCGCAATATTTTAATTATTTGAACAGCTGAAAGTTAATTTTCGAATCCAAGGCGCAAGATTTAATTATTTAAAAGTCTTTATATTAATGTTAGTTTTATGACTGCAGGTTGACGGACACGGCAGGCGGATTATCAAGGAAGCTGAAAATGAAGTTTGCCAGCAAGGGTGCCCAGAAAGAGACTAAAGTCATCTCAAAGTGGAAGAATGTCGTGGATACTGACCTCGGACATGTGGATTTTGACGAATTCAAGAAAAGAGTATACGGTCAGAAGGGACTTCCCACAGCAATAGCCAGACGGATGGTCGGAAACGGGATATTCCAAGCAGCTGGATTCCCACCGGCAATGGATTGTGCGGAGTTGATGGTGGAATGTGCTCGCCATTATGATGCCCAGAAAAGACAGATTATCGCCCCTGACGGAAGAGTCTTGGCACACTTAGGGGAAGTGTCAATCCAGGAAACCTTTGGCATCCCGGAGCATTCATGAACGGTCTATAAGACCAAGGAAGAAGCTAAAAGGTTATATGACAGTCAGCCGGATCTGTGTGCCACAACAGTCAACAAGGTTTGGATGGACAAGCCAAAGCCATCAATCAAGAAGTTGCCCGAGAGGCCTCGCCGCACGGACTTCAAGGAAGATTTTGGGGATATTGTGCTGATGCTGAACAGAATAGCTGGCAACCCACAGGGCGCCTTCTTCGAGAGTTGGATGTACTATTTCATCGACGAGATTACCTCTGGAGTCAAAATGTTCAATTGGTCACGGATGATAAGTGACAACCTCCATGAGCAGCTGATCAACCTTGAAGAGACTAAGTCTTTTCACATGAGTTCATATGTGGTATACCTGTTGGCCAGGTCATACAAATATCCAGGGTTGATCTGCAAGGGCAGAATTGGCAATGGGGAGAACGAGCTCAAGCCTTACGACTGCTATCCTCAGCTCCAATTGAAGGAGAAGACTCACTTCAGGAGGGTGCATGATGCATTCCTAATGCACATTACCAGAAAGCTTCAAGGAGGAGTGCACCAAAGGCTGAGCCATGAAGCAAAAAGTCTTATCAGCAAATATGGGTCTTGGTTCATCCAGTTCCCTAAATTTTCATATATCAGGATCCAGGGATTTACTGGAAATCCCTATAAATTGCCTATCTATCCGACTAATCGGATGATATTGCTTGAGGTTTTGAGACAATTAGAAGAGTACCAGAATATTCAGAGGCCGACCAAGAAGGCGTCCGTCACATTCCCATTCTTCATCGGGAACATGCTAGAGTACTGTCCATCAGCACAGGCGGCTGAAAGTGCAAGACTAGAGATCCAATGGTATCCTTTCACGGCATACAAGTCCAGGGTCAACTATGACCCACATCACAACATCCGGACAGTGGAAGGAAGGAAGTACAAGCACAGACAGGAATTGGAGGATTTCTGGGCAAATGCAGCCGATGAGTATGAGGTCAGGCGGAAAATGTGGTCCAGAATGTCCTTGGATTTCATGAGAACAATCGAGTTCTGCCGAGTGCCTGATCAGCTTCAAGATGATGGAAACCATGTCCAGCCACGCTTTGAGGAAAGCCGACCTCTCCCTCCGGTGAAATGGTCAGAACCAGAGCACGCAGACCTAGCCACCCTAATGAGGCCAGTAACTAAGTATTCCCAGTGGTGGGTTGATTGTCACACCCAAGAACTGAGACAAAAAGGAATCACGCTCACCTATGACCTGTTGAGCGAATCAGAGTCATACTCTTCTAATGCTGGTGCATCCCATCAAGACTTGGTCGGGATTGGAAAAAAAAGAAAAGAAATAATGCCAAGTGCTGAGCCTGTTTCCAAGAGGCATAAGGGAGAACCTTCTCGGTCGGCAGTATCCAGGAACATTGACCAGTTTATAACCAATATAGACGACTCCTTGGCGGAAATGCTTGAACCTCTTGCAGCTCAGGAAGTAAATGATGAGCCTATTCAACTAGATGATGAAGAGCCTGCGTCACCAACAGGCACAGAAATTTTGGGTTCAGACAATGAGATCGAAGCTCGGAACAATGACTTCGAGGAGGGAATGATTTCCGCTCTCAGGGAAGTTATGGATGCTCCGAATGAAGAGGAAGTTCAAGTAGAGGATGGCATTGAACAATCGACCATTCCAGACTGGCTGTTAGAAAGGATGAAAGTTCATGTGCCTGCTGAGGCTCAACAAGAAGAAGAAGATGATACTGCCGATTTCTTGGCAAGATTAGAACAGGTCGCAGTCAAGAAGCCCGCCAAGAAGTTCTCTACCATTCAGAGAAACGAGGCAGGCGACCGTTCCGTGCACATTGCAGTGCCTACAGTGGACAAGCCACAGGACGAGATCACTCCTCAGGAGTATGCTATAACCACAGTTGACCTTGGCCCGACCTCGAAAGGTCAAGAAGTAGAGGAGTTGGATAATTCCGTCTCGACTATCAAAGCGAGACTAGAAAAGGAAGTGGCTAAGAAGAAGGAGTATAAGAAGGAGGTCGAACGTCTCAAAGAATACATACAGCATTTGACCCAGCCACTTGATCGGGGCAATGCGACTGTTCCTCCTCTCCTCAATTCATCATAGGAGATGACTAGGGACGTCGAGCACGGAATGGTAACGGCCAGGGAAGCTCAAGGCTGGATGGCAAGTGAAGGCACAGAGGCGGCATTGTTCATGGAAAAGTTGGCACTGGCCTATGGACGAACTTCTTCATTTCTTTCTAGATTGATGGACATGGCAGAAACGTGGGAAGGTATCCCGGACATGCAGGAAAGGCTTATTCCAAGCCTTAGAATTTTGAAGAGTACTCCGAGAGAGGAGTTAGTTGATAAAAGGGTGATTGCTGCAGGGGCAGCATATGATTTTCATCACTGGTTTTGGGCAGTGACAATACGAGAGGAAGTCTTGGAGAAGGCAAAAGTCGATGGGCTTGGAATCGAAGAACAGGTCAAGAAAATCCAGGAGGAGATTTGCATGATAACTACAGAAGTGTTCGACCATGAAGTCATCCGGGAGAACGACATGCAGTTGGAGAGATTGAAGCATAAAGTTCAAGAAACTTTCTTCTCGACCACTGGACCTTTCTTGAAACAAGACTTTGCGAAAGTGGCAAGACTCTCATCCATTCGAAAGGATTTTGAGAAGCAGGAGGCAGATTGGGAAGGTACTTTTGCTAGATGTGCTGAGAAGTTGGACGGACTCGAATTCCGGATCAGCATGCTGCCGCCTGTCACGATGGACGAGGTCATTGCCGTAGTGTCCAGATTCGCCAAGCACAATGCTACTCAGATGGATAAGGACGCCTCTCCTAGATTATAGCTGGAACTGCCACTTTTCTGATTGATTTCTGATAGTTGACTCTTGTTATTTTGGGAAACCCTAATTAGGGTTTGGTTGTAATAATCTTGGCCGTTAATCTTGTTTTAATCTCGGCCCTTCATTTCATTTTTGAGGCTCTATATAAACTAGTGCTCTCTCATTTTCATTTGTGTGGAGACAGAATATGTGTATTGTCGCATTGAGACTATTTTGAATGATAAAAGCTCTTGAGCATGATTTGCCTTGAATAACTTCTTATTGTTGAATAGTAAGCGAGGTTACATATTATCTTCCGCCATAGATTAGAATTAAAGTTAGATTAAGTAGAATTTGCTTTGAAAGTTGTTAATTGAATGAGAGATTGATCGCATTGACTCAATGGTGAAGTGTAGCTCATACTTTTTTCGAATGGATGATTTGCATTCGATTTGTAAAGTTAGCCTGAGCTCTTAACCGTGGAAGCTTAACTTCAGCCTCATTCGAGGTTTGAAAATTATTCTCACAAACCCCTTGAAGATTGCACCCATTTTGCGTATGTTGTCCAACAGGAGGCGAAACAAAGTGTGGTTTATTTCTCTTCACCGAGTCCTTATTGTCTCTTGAGTTCTTAGGCATAGACTAGATTCTCCTGAACCCTATCCTTTTGCCATTTTTTTTGAGATCCACCTTGAAAGTCCTAATTGAGAGCCTTTAACGATAAATTTCCTAAGTCCTGAACTTGCAAAGATTTCACGTAAGTCCCCTTGTTCATTACCAGCAAATCACAACGGCCATTGAGTTTATCCACACGTCGAGACCCGACTAAAGAAACCTTGGAATCGCCATATGATCTTCTCGCAATCTTAGCATACGCGTGGTTTTTCAAGAGAGGATAGAGTGTCTTTGGGCATTTTATTCTGATGTTTGGTGTGTGTCATAAAACACGATCAACACGCCGCCCACAAATAACAGCAGTCCATTTTATTTAACTTCCAGAAATTACAAATAAAAATAACTGCAACAAACAGCTGCAACGTGTGACAACAATTGCACACGATTTCCACTGCTCAATTTCACCATGCACTCTGCTATGTGTGCCACCTTGAACTTGCAATAATCTTCATGCTACTGTGTGCAACTTGCAGCAACTCACTTCAACTTCACATGGCTGTTCTCATTCCCACGCGTGCCTTATTGCTGGCTCTTCACAAAACCGTGACCTTTCATTTCCATGCAGCAAGAAAACTAATAGTTATTGTAGGCAGTTTCATAACCATTTTAACTGAATTACATTGGGAATTGTTAATAAATTTCCTTTACAAAAAATAGGCAATTTTTGCTTCGGGGGTGTTGCCCCCAGACCCCTATCATGGGCTTCACCCTCAAGCCCCTGTCGGGGGGGTGGTCCCCTCGGACCCCGCAGGAGGGGCTTTGCCTCCCCTGCACTCCCTCGTTAATTAATTTAGGGGGAAACCGTGTCGAGCAAACTGGCCAAATTTTAAACTCGAGAGGATGATCAAGCTCCATAGACCAGCAAAAACATTATGGAAAACGAAATAAAAAAATTATTTGATTTGATTTTTTATTTATTTTGGCAAATAATGGAGGCTCATTCGGGGAACGGAAACAGGAAAATTCTCTGATCACATTGTAGAAATTGATTTGTATACCAAACCCTTTTATGCTACAAGAAAGTATTTCCTTGCAACCCTAATGATCTTAACATATATGAGGAAAATGAGAATAACTTTCTTTGCTGACATTTCATACAATTGCCTGAATCTCTAAAGTTATGTAAGTCCATGTTGCTGCCATAAGAAAACACTATCAGCAAGTATAAAGACTCCACAAGTGCAAATTTTTTGTAGTAAATTATTACAATATGATAAATTTGAAATAATCCCTGTCAGTAGTTTATCTCTCGAATGAATTATACACCCTTACTAAAATGTGGATATGATTCAATTATCTTGATAATGTTATTCAAACATTCTATCTTTGTTCTATGAAATGAACATGGTTGCATTGTAGCTCTGTTAATGCATTGTATATAGATGAATTGAATTGCGAGTACTGGAGCTTTTATACTTTAGTCTGTCTTCATAGCTATGGTGTAATGACTCGTCAAGTGCATTTTGAAGGTCTTTTTACTCTTTTAACAGCAGTCTTATAGCTTCAACCCATAACCGTTCCAAATGAATCAGGTAGATATTGCTTTGCAAATATTGCCATGAAATTTAAGCAATTTAATCTTTCAGTCTAGTGTCATATTGCTTCTAAATTAAGGGTTTCATTAATTTGCATTGTTTCTTCATTTCATAAAGGTGGAAACTGTGAAATTGGTGATACATGGATCTTTTATATCTCATGATGCAATAAGATTTTTCTTTCCCATGTGAAAATTATCACATATCTTCATTTGTTGTTTGAGTTTTGTTATTATTTGCTAGCCAAGAGTCACTGACATTTTTCTCTGCTGTTGGTAATTAGCTCTTTGATCCAGTAGATGTGAAGCTGGCTTTTAAAGAGGTCACATCAAAAATTTTGCGCAAGCGTATTGTGCAGGTGAGGGACTATATTACGGAAGATATAAACATGAGGTATTTAGGTGCATGAAGGATTTTTGAAACCATATTAGGCATTTTTTACCATGCAAAATATAAACATGAGATATATGGGAGCATGAAGAATTAATTAAACAGCACTCACCTTTTTAATGTGTTATAGTTGTAAGCTTCAATACATGTTGATTGTACCAATGACCTTGAGCTTAATTTTCTTACAACATCTGGGGTAATTCCATCAAAATGGAAATTGAGAAAAAAGGTACTGCCTACTGTGTTGAATTTGATAACATGTAGGATGCTAAACAAAAATTATAAAATATGCTAAAACTGCTCAAAGAAATAAAATCACAATATTATATCTCAGGTTTTGAATATCTGTGAACTATCTTGGATTTATTGTGTAGTTTCTAGATAATTTAAACCGTTTTTTGTCTTCATCAAGATATTCCTGGGATACTCCTACTTTCTTCCTATGAAGGATTCCACTAATGGAGCACTATATATTTGTACATTTAGGTTAGTTGGACCCCCCTTGCACAACCTAATACACACTAAAATGATTTCATGTCAAACATTTCTTATAGATTGTTAGTGGCACCTTTTTGCAACTTGACTATCCTCAACATCATTAGCCACATCACTTAATGTTTGTTTCCGTTTGGCAAGCTGAGGCTTGTTCCTCCATTAAGATATTCCTTGGATACTCCTTACTTTCTTCATATGAAGGATGTCACTAATGGAGCTCTATATATGGGTGGTACATTTAGGTTACTTGGACCCTTCTTGCACAACCTCTAAACACTGAAATGGTTCCATGTCAAATATTTCTTATAGATTGTTGGTGGCACCATTGTGTGACTTGACCATCGTCAACATCATTAGCTGCATGACTTAATGTTTCCCTTTGGCCAGCTGAAGCTTGTTCCCAGTAGTTACTAGCTGAGGAAAACAACCATATTCCTCCTAATGGTTTACTCTTGTTGCTTCTTCTAGTAAGCAGGGATGAAGAGCACTTTATTTTAGGTGTTCAAGAAAGAAATTTGGGAGAATTCTCACAATGCAGTAACTCTCATGCCTACTTGTTACTGAAATTGTTATTCCATATTACTGTTAATCCAAAAATTCAATACTCATTCAATAGAATTTATTATGTCTATCTTGCTTTTACATTGCTATTGAAATGTTTTGTTATATGTGTTGAGGGAGAATCAAGATTAAGTCATTTTTAGCAAGTTGCAAGCTTTGTATTGCAGATTTGTTCAGAGTTGAATATTTTGTTTTTGTACTGATCTCTTCATTTAATTTATTGAAGTGTTCATGTCTTTGTGTTGAAATTTATTCAATCTTTATGTGTATTTGTATATTTTTGTCTATGCTTTTAGCCGAATAGTTCAAGCATGCAGTCATAGGATTTATTTTCAGTCAAAAAGTATAAATTTTTTTGCCTTGAGTTGAAGAGTATCTCAGGCTTTTGGCTTATGTGAATCCAAAAAATAACACATTCATTTTTATTTAGCATAGGAATGAATCACCTCAGAAAAACACTATAAAGATTGTAAATAGCAAGTATATAGCACCTCCTACTTATCACTATAAAGATTGTAAATAGCAAGTATATATTGTTCATATTAAGTTAGTTATTGTTTTATAGGGAGCTTCCCCTACTAATTCAAAGAGTAGTTCTATCACACATTTGTTCCATTTTGTGTGGCACTGAAAGGTGCAAATTAAAACAACAACAGAATTGTGGCACATAAACATCTTGAACTCTATCTTAGGGTGTGCGTTTGTGCTGTTTCGGCTACTTAAATGACTGTCCAAACATTTGTGGGGACCTGATTTACTTATTGTTGTCATTGAAGTGGTCTACTGTGCATGTTAGGTGTGTTTTTCCTCTATTTGAGCCACTGAAACATTAACATATCATATCAGACTCCTTAGGCATGCCAAATAGGTACTCTTGTCAGTTTACACTTGTTTCCAAGTCCCTCCCTTCTGCTCTCATGTTTGTAAAGGACTGTCCATCATTGGTGCACCTTTGGAAGGTTTATGAGCTGCACAAAAATGCCCTTTTTTGTCATTCTGCCCTGTATAAGACTGCTGCACTAGGTTTTGCATGCTGATAAAAGGATGACTGAGAAATAATGATACTATTAAGCCATATATATACATGAGATCTCCGTGTCACAAACCAAGTCGGTCCTATATATTTTAACCTGATTTTTAGCAATCTAAGCTGCCCTCATCATCTCCTTCCATGGTAAATGTACAACAGACAAAAGTATCATTAAACACAGCAATCATCTCAATACATGATTGCAATAAAACAGGTATAGTAAACTTGGACACCGAATTTTTTGTAAGGGGGTAGCAATCCTGTTCCCCCTTTGTATGGCCCTTGCTGATCTTTAGGCATGTATTGTTTGTTTAAAATTTTCAAATCTGCCACCCCTCAGTGAAGCGTGCACCAGACTACACTTTTGCACATCTCAAAAGTTTCAAAAATATGTTGGTCACACTAGAAGGCAGGCACTTGAATAGGTGTTTGGATACTTCGTTTTTGAGTCCCCTGTTTTTCTTCATAAGGGTGTGTGCCTGATATTATCCTGCCAATTTTTGACTGAAACAAAAGTCTGAGTTTGTCTATAGAAAAGTGTACTCCATGTTGCCCTGCAGGTTTTGATTTAAAATTTGTTTCTATATTAGGTCGTGTGCGTCAATCTCCCCAACTTTTGGTTTCAAAATTGTGTGTACATTATGTTGGTGTTTAAATTCGCACCTCTGGTATGCGTATTTGAAACGTACAGCTATGCACAGATAAACTGCTCTTCAAATTAGGAGGGGAAGCTCCCTCTTGCTGATGGTGTTTGAAAGAAAGTAAACTAAAACTAAGTTGCCTATCTTTTTGATCAGCTTAGAGCACAAGGTTTATTAAACACAAACGCCACAGCTGAGATTTTTTGATTTAAAGAACTTCAACTACGACTAACTTAAACTAAAGACGTTTCTGGTTTCTCAAGTAATAGCAAAGCGAGAGAAACTAGAAATGGACAAGGTAGATTTTCTGACAAAATACTTCAATGAACTATCTCTCAACAAACACCTACACACTTCAATGCAAGTTGAAATCAAGATCATAAAAGTAAAACATAAATAACAAAAACTTGAGATTTTATATCAAGGCAAAGGAGGCTCGTGATTTTATTACTCAAATCTCTAGAACAAGCTCACTTCTAACATGCCTGGAACAAGAAATTGCAGCTAAAGAGGCTTGCAATCTTGCACTTCACACAATAGAAACAGCAATCACATTAACTCCTTGTTGGCTAAAGAGGCTCAACAATTTGCTATCACAACACAATTGAACAATACTTGAGTAACAAATAAAAGGCACAATAGGCTAGCGTTTTGTTCTCACTAGCACGGTTAAAGAAACTAATGAGCAAAGGCTCTTATTTATAGAGAAGCGAGGAGTAGGGAACCCCAAAATCTCCTTGCTTTCACAATCTAGGGCTTGCTCAACAAGCAAGCTTTATTACTAAATCTAGAAAGAAGATAACATCTAAAACCCTAGAAAGCAGAAAAAGGGAAACGCATAACTATTACATTCTATCTTCTTTCTCTTCTCAAAAGAATGGATAAGGATTATTCCAAGAATAGAAAGAAAAGCTGAAAGAAAGCTTCTAGAAGAAAAGCTTTAAAGCTCGATCACATCCGGGCTAGGAAATTAGAAACTATGTCCCGGTTTGGTGCATCTATGCCCTCAATAGCAAAACACGCTTTTCTAGAATATCTTCAGCATCTACAACGGATCTCGAAATCTTCGACCTCATTGGCCGCTTTCTCAAACTTTGCGACATCATCGAAATATGACCTATCCTTCCGCCAATTGGATTGCAACTGCGAACAACACTCTAGAATTGATCCTGCACTTCATCAAGCCCGACATAGGAACCATCTTCAAGACTATACTGAGAAGGAATTTTTGTGATGAACTCACTGATGAAAAGAAGAGCTTCAATCACCCTTTGTCTGTAGACGATGAACTCTTTGGATATCCTCTCATAAGTTTTAACTTTGAAAACATGACGCTCTCTCCAAGCAAGGATTTGTCTCTTGTGTTCTTTTGAAACTGTTGGACCATAGGCTGTGTCTAAATCAGCAATGATAATCTCATGCCTTGGTCTAACTTCAGCCAGTGTTTGTTCAAACCCTTGAATACCTTGACGTAGCTCGTGAGCGTTTTCTCTTAACTGGAACATTCGTGCCAAGATCTCCTTCCTCTGACAATGAAACTCTCGATCCATTCTTGAGTTTCTTTCCCACATATGACCAGTTGTCTCAACTAATGATGAAGCTGGTGTCTCTAAAATCTGGGGCAGCAACTGGGTTGCCTGTGAAGAACCATGGACAAGGTTAGAAATGAAGAGCCTGAGCTGCTGATTTTCAGCCTTGAGGGCTGCCTTGTCTTCTCCATCCTTAAGCACTCTTTCCTGAAGGTTTTCGGACACAACTCTGAAAAGACTCAAATCCGCATGTCTGGTATTTCTACCGAGATTAGCCTTGACCATGACGAAGTCATCCATATTCACCTCATCCCTGTTCTTGTCTTCTGGGGGCAATGCAGTCTCCATGACTATCTCATTATCAGGATTCCTATCAAAGTGAACTAGTTTCTTTGCTTTCTTCTTAGGAGGTTCCTGATAGATGTTATCGAGATCATCAACACTTACTTGATATGAAGGCCTTCTCCCTAACCCTTCCTAAGGAGTTCTCAAGCCAAGACATGGTAGTATCTTTACTAACTTCCTTAGGAGGTGCAATTGTAACTTCCTCATCATCTTCAATATCAAGGTCGATGTGAATCGGTGAAGAACCTGTCAAAGGTACAGAAACATGTGTTGAAGGCGGCTCCTCTGCTTCTTTCTGAGGTACGGGCTCGTCAGGAGGAGCCTCTGAATCTATTGTAGGCTGCTCCTATATGACTATGCCCGAGAAGTCTAATCTTCTTCTTACATTTTTATTTGATCTACTACCTTTGACGCCTTCTTGAGACTGACTTTCGCCCTTCCCTTTTGACTGTGCTCTGGAAGAAGAGGGAATTGCCCTTGGCGGCTCTGCTATTGGAATGGAGTTTTTCCTTTTAAGGATTAGGAAAACCTTGCTGTGCTCAAGGACTTGTCTTGTCCTGTCTTCAACTGAGAGTGACTCTTTATTAGCCCAGTTAACTTGTGGAAGGGGTTGATCTTCAATTTGCTTCGAGTCTACATTGGGAGAAGCACATCCTCATCATCATCTCGATAACCCTTCTATGTCTTCATTCAAGCAGCCTCTTCATCTCGATGAAGAGAGAGCTCGCAACTACGCCTCCGCATCTCGAACTCATCTGTACAATTAGCCCAAAAATCTTCAAGTGCGACTATATGATCATAATTCCTCTCAAGTCGGCCAACATAGACACCATGTGGATCAAATGATCGTCTCTCGCTGTATGGCTTGAGACCGAGTTTATCTAGCTCATCTCCCATTGTCTTAGCATCTGCAGCAGTCCTGCATGTATAAATTCCCAACCCTAATGGAAAATGGAGGGAGGGTCTCCTTTTGTCCCTCAAAACTGTGTGGACATCATGTGCTTGCCTCAAGAACTCCATGAAGACGACCTCGTCTGATGGATACCTTGGCAACATCAGCGGGGCACCTGAGTAACCATAGACCCTGAGATAGGTGAAGGTAGGGAACTGTGTAAACCAATCTGCCCACTCTGCCATCGCTGCCCTAGTAACTAAAGATATACGGACATGTAACTTGTTATCTAGGTTCTGTACTGTGTACATCAGAAAGGCCTCGTTCACCCTTTTGTAGTGATGCAACGACTTTGTGAACTCCAACTGGGGATAGTAGTTATATATGTGCTGTACACTCAATGATCCCTCGGTGTTCAACCCTTTGAATTGGCCTTGATAGGCCACCAGGTAGACTAGGTATGACACCATGTGGAATACATGAAATTGGAAGTATTCTGTTAGCTGCTGATGTAGACAGTCATTGATCAAGGTAGGCCAATCATAGAACTCGGTTTTCTTCATGATTTGGGGTATGGCGTAAAACATCCAAGGTTGAAACTTGGTGGCATCTTCTGAGCCAGTGACCCGGTTGAGCAAGGTAATGATGATAGCAATTTCATCCTTAAACTCTCCTCGCCCGACATTCTTTGGCAAAGTCTTATGTTTTCCTTTCATCCATCTCTGTGCAATCTTTTTGCTGTATTTATCTTTGTGCATATTCCATATCCTTTCACATTCACCCTTTGAGAGAGTAACGCTTTCGGGCCATGGGGGAATAGAAAAACACTTCTCGATCATATCAGGCTTTAGACTGCAAACCAATTTGCCATCTGCTGACTGGATCTCCCTTGTAGCCGGGTTGTAATGCTTAATGCAAGCGATTACGAACTCAAGACTTTGAACTGATATAGGAATTGACGCTGTTGCGAGGAGTCCAGAATGTCCCAGGTTCTTGATTGAGGTGTTGCCTGCGCTCTCCAAGGCGTGTAGATCGAACACCGGCTTGATATGATGCAATTCTGTCTCAGTGGTTTTGATGTAATCATGATAAAGAGCTGATTCAGTCTTGAAAACATTGGGAGTGTACTCCATTTCGGAAAACTTGAAGAACGACTGTAAATTCGCCTAGGTGCAGACAAGTCTTGAGCAATTTCTATTTTTAGAATGCTGATTTTCTTGCTCGAACGGACAAATTTTTTTGAAATTTTTTCTGAGATATGGGTTTTGCTCAGAATTTCGTTGCAAGACAACCCAGATCGTCCGTTTTTGAAAATTTTGAATTTTAGTTGAAAAAGCAACAAACCCTAATTTCTTCAAATTTTCCCAAAAAAAGCTGGCACCTGGGTTTTGTTTAGAATATGATTAGAAACGGACCCAGTTGATTAGATTTGCAAAACCCTGATGGCTGATCGAAAAAGCAGCCAACCCTAGGATTTGAAATTTTCTTGAAAAAAAACTGTGATATGGGTTTTCTTCAGAAGACTGATTGGAGAGGACCTAGATGGTTGAAAATTGAATGCATTGAGGTTTTCACTGACATGCAAAATAAAAGCAACTGCTGCAACTTGATGAAGTTATTGAAAATTTCTTCAAAAGAATGAAGAGAAAAGACCCAGATGGCTGAAAAATGAAAAGCCTTGTCCTTCTCTTTGAAAAATTCGATCTTTTGGATGACAAAGCTTGAAAAAGCAAGGGTTTATGCTTGCTGATCTGAAAAATCTGATGAAAAACCAGCAAATAAGAATTCTTGGATCATGAAAATTCTTCAAACTTGCTGCTCCAACTTTCTCCTCTGAATGCTACTTGCAAAAATAATAAAAATAACATTGAAAAGAGGTGTTAAATAGACTTAGGGTTTTGTTTTTACTTTGCTTTCTTTTGCTTTTATTTCCAAAACCCTAAAATCTCAGCTTCATTGAACTTGGATGCCTCATTCTCCTTGCAAATTTTGAAACTTTTGAAAACTTCGAAAATTTTTCTAAGGCATGAGAAGTTGGGCGCCCTTCTCCACCAGGGGCGCCTATTTTATCCAGTGTTAGTCAAATTTTGGCATTTTCAACTTTTCTTCATTTTGACCCCCTAGTTCGCCTCTAATTTCCCGTTTGCAGATTGATCTGATAGGCGAGCTGAAGGATTCATTGCGGAGCTCGACTGATTTTGAGAAGATTTTTTTGGAGGCATCTTTGGCAAAACACTTCATCTTGACCTCCAAAATCATAGGTGCCAGCTTTTTTCGGGGGCGCCCATTTGGTCCAGAGTTAGCCATTTTTATGATCTTCAACTTCTTCATTACCTCCTCTTCTACAGATGATCTCTTTGAATCTGGAGCTCCGGGCATTGGATCGACTGCCTGTTATGCTCATCGCGAAGCTGGCGAGATATGAGGGGTCTTCTGAGACGAACTCTGTCAAAAAGTGAATTTTAGGCCCTCAAAAGTTTGGGCGCCCATCTTGGCTGGGGGCGCCCATGTTCACCAGAGTTAGATTATTTTTTAACTTTTTCTGTTTGCCTTTGAATCTTGGTTTTCAGCCTTCGTCGGACCCTACTTTCAGCTCCTTGTATCTGGTGACTGCGAAATCTGATCGGCGTGTTGGATATCTCGTTAGAAAGCCAGATCGACTGCGAAGAGATCACATTAGACACACTTCCCTGAATTCATTTGTTAGATACCTTGAAAATTGGGGCACCCTTCTCCTAGGGCGCCCAAACCTTTCAGACTTAGTCAAATTTCATCTGATTTTCTTCAGAGTTTGAAACCTTCATTCTGTACCTTTGACTTCAATCTGAATTTGCCGGAAGACGACCAGTCGGATGATCTGACAAAGACAGGCACGTCGAAGCTGGCTGAACACTGAAGAGGACGGGTACATTAGCAAACCCTAACTGCTGAGTTAGGTGCCTTAAAAAGCTGGGCGCCCTTCTTCACCAGGGGTGCCCACTTTATCCAGACTTAGTCAAATTCTGATAATTTTCATTTTCTCTTGTTCTAACGTCAGTGTGGATACCCCCGTTCAACGCTGAATTACGGATGATTGGATTGTCTGATGACTGCACCGTTGAACTCGTCGCGGAGCTGACAGAGAATTGAGCAACTTTGATCGGAGGCACAAACCCTAATTTCAACATCTGATGCCCTAAAAAGATGGGCGCCTTTTCTTTCCTGGGGCGCCCAAGTCTAGCAGTGTTAGAAAATTTTCACCATTTAAAATTTTTCTTCCCTGTTCTTCGTGCAAGCTCATGAACTAGCCTTTTGTCGAATGCTCTGAATGTTGAATCTGACATCTGGTAGCAGGATGACCTCCATTAATGACCTTGGAGCTCCTGATATGCTTCTGAAAAAGCAAAATAGACCCACTAGGGCAAAACTGATTATTTTGAGATTCTGACTGCACCACCCTGATGTGAATGTATTTTTAGCCAATCAAAAATCAGTTTGAACACTATCGGACCAACTTTCTATTTTTAGAAAGTTTTGTTAGTATCTGTTTCTAAAGAAACCCAGAAAAACCCAAAAAACGTTACTAATTTTAGAAAATTTCTAAAAAATAGTAGTTTTCCTAAAATTTAGGGATGAAAAACTGAGATCTGGGTTTTGTAGGTTAAGCTGCTCTGAGCAGACCCAGATCGTCAGAATTTGAAAATTTTGTGTTTTAACCCCTCATGCAAGACATGCATACCCAAATTTTGACCTTTTTGACTAATTTAACAAGACTTCTACTCATTTCTTCAAAATGTCTAAGTGTAACAAAAATTTTAATTTTGGGGTACAACACATTATACTATGTGCATTGGGTAATGCTCACACATTTTGTTTTGAACTTTATGTGGAACTGTTTGTGGCTGGTGCTCTATGATGAGCTGGCAGATTTCAACTAGAAGGAAATTGTTTGATGAAACAATGGTGCATGCCTAGCCACCCCTTTACAGATTTTGCTAATTACCAAATTTGTTTCGACACTTAAGGGTGCATGCTTTCAATCTTTTTTGTAAGTTTTAAATTCAAGTTACAAACTTACTTCCTCCTTTTCGACAAGCACCTGGAGACTAAGGTACACGTTTTTTAATTCAAATTTAGTGTAACACCTCAGAAAGGCATGTCCTTGCAAACATACCTACAACTTTCATCATGGAACATAAAATGGTTAACCCATCATGTGGTACACACCCATACATGGGCCTACAAGTTTTCATGCCTTAGTAATTTGAATTTTGGCCACTTTCTTATATCTTTTGAACTCCATTCTTTTTCACAACAAACACTTTTGAAAGATCTTTCTATTGACTTGCAAAGACATGAACAAGAGATGACAGAAATGGTATAGATGAACAAGACAAAGTTTGAAAGAACACTCTTGTTTTAACGGAAAGACAAGGATTTAGCTTGAGATTTGACATGATATATAATTTTTTGTATGGATACAACTAACAAGTGGCTCAAGGGGTGTGACATATATGGCACATAAGTTCACCTCTAGTCTCCTGCTTAATTTTACCTATCCTACACACTCACTGCACTTATCAATGCCTTCAAGTACAAATAGCTGAAGCACATCTTCTTAGCATTTTAATCTATGTAAAATAATGTGCCTGAAGTAAAGATGATGGATGCAACAAGCCCATCAAGCAGTATAGTAGAGTTAAATCATTCCACAAAACACAATCTCATAATTTAATAATTAAATATATGTGAAATAATATCAAGTTTTACCAATAAAATCCCGTAAAACATAGTCAATTCTACATCAACTATTATCAATATATCTAGCAACTTAAAGTAGAATCTTTCTCCTAGCTGCCCCTCTTCTTTCTTCTAGAAACCCCCTTGCCATTGTCTCTCCTCTATTTTCTTCTTTTCGGTCTCTTACCTCCCCCCTTGTTATTGATGTTGGGTTCTTTTTGTGTTCCCCTTCTTGTTGCAACATGTATCTCTTGGTTTCTCATGCCTTATCCCTTTGCTTAGTCTTATCCGTTGTGCAATTTTTCTTTTTATCTCCTTTGATTAGTCTCTTTGGTGGCAATTTTTGTTGCCTTGTGGCACTATCTTTTTTCTTTTCTCATTGTGCATTGTGTGATTTCTTTCTCATTGCTAATCAGATAATATCACAATTGAATTGAAAAGAGACAATGAGCAATTCATTATTGAGAAAATGCAACATTATATACAAGTGAATAATTGGTTCCAAGGCGGATATTTATCAACTACCAACAACTACCATAAATGTTAATAATAATGTTAGATTATTATTGCTAACATATGAATTACAATGATGTAATATTACATGGTTATTATGATATTATAATTTTCTAACAATCCCTCTCATTACATGATTTTCTCAAGAGAAAATATCAAGAAAGTTTGAAAACTTCAAATTTTGCTGCTGCAAGAGATTTGGTAAATGTCATGCCCTAAATTTGCACGTGGGCAAAACCACAATCATCAATTCTTTTTTTTAACAATAACGTATGAATCCTATTAATTGTCAACCATGCACACACATGATAGCGAACTATACACATCTAATGGTGATGTTTGTACAACGTTACCACCGACACGTCACCCGAGAGTGGGGTGTGGGGATAATGAGGTCGGGTTCGCGGAGTCCATCACACACACCCTAGTCGATAAAGTGCACCCTAATAACCTAAGTCACACAAGATGCAACTACTGATTGAACAAATTGAGTGCTTAGATAAAGATTAGTTAGATAGGTTTCCAGTATCTTCTCTTTCGCTTTGGATCTAGGAACCAGGAATACTCTATTCTTGAATAGAATCAAACCTTTTGATACCACATACTGGTCATCCTTTTCCACACCTTCTAGAATTTCGGTAGCAAAAGGATCCCCTGCATATTCCTCCATGATTGAATCCTTCTAGACTGTTGATTTGACATATTCAATATCAAAATCGTATGCTTGAAGCTTACTTACCATTCTGCTGCCTATCATTTAAATTTTATTGGCTTAGGAAGAATTTTATGCTGTTGTGATTTGATTTAACCACAAATCTTCCGCACACTAAGTATTACCGGAACTTCTCCAAGGCATGCATTATGGCCAACATCTCTGTGTCATATATGGGATATCCTCTTTCATTTGTCCTCAATTTCCTACTTTCAAATGCTATGGGGTGTCTCTTTTGAGAAAGAACAACTCCAATTCCTTCACTGGAAGCATCACATTCTACAACAAAGGGAAGTGAGAAATCAAGAATTGCAAGAACCAGACAAGATTTCATTTACCTCTTTTAGTTTCTCAAAGGTCTTTTGTACTTCCTCTGTCCATTCAAAGGCTCCTGCTTTAGTTAGATTGATGAGAGGCGCTGCAGATTGAGAAAATGCTGTGACAAATCTCCGGTAATAGCTACACAGTCCAAAGAAACCTCTTAGCTGGGACAAGTTTGTAGGAGGCGGCCTATCTAGAATGGCTTGGATCTTTTGCTGATCAACCTAAACTCCTTTAGCACTTATGACATGTCCCAAATACAATATCTTTGTCGACCCAAACTCACATTTGGTCATCTTTCCAAAGAGAGACCATTGTAAAATTCCCAAGACTACATCCAAATGCTTCAAATGTTCTTCCCATGATCTGCTATATTTTAGAATGTCATCAAAGAAAAACCAACGCAAACTTCCTCAAGTGCTTACCAAAAACATGATTCATGCATGATTGGAAAGTTGCTAGAACATTAGTGAGACCAAATGGTATAACCAAAAACTCAAAATTCCCATAGTGACACCGGAAAGCAGTCTTCTATACGTCTTCTTCCCTCATGCGGATCTAGTGGTATACGGACCTCAAATCAAGCTTTAAAAGGTACATTGCGCTATGTAGCTCATCTATTTGCGGTATAGGGTACTTGTTCTTAATTGTCTTCTTGTTCAATGCCCAGTAGTCTATGCACATTCGCAAGGTTCCATCCTCCTTTACCAACACCACATAGGATGCAAAAGGACTAGAGCTTGGTCTGATGTAGCCCATATCCAACAGCTCATTTATTGTTTTCTCTATCTCCTCCTTATACATCCATGGATGGCAGTAAGGAATGGCCATAATTGGTTTTCATCCAGGTTCAAGTTCTATGATATTATGAAACCTCTATCCAGTGGCAATCCGGGAGGCATATCATTGAAAACAAAACTATGCTTATGCAAAATCTTCTGTACATCAATATGAACTTGACCATTCTTACCTTTTGTGTAATGACTGCCCCTACTTTTTTTTGTTTATTTTTCTGATTGCTGATTGTAAGTGTTTGCTGATGTTTGTTTGTTTTTTCATATGCCATTCATGGTTTTGCATTCATGATAAAGATAACTCAAATATGAAAAGGAACTAGAAATAAATACTTGCAAATAGATACAACTTTCAGTAATATATTTCATTGAACATCATATCAGAATTTTCAGATTTAGCTTTCAAAAATCAGACTTATACAAACTTATATCAGGACTCAAAAATAATTGTTTCAGACCTGGGAATTAGTCTTCAAACAGCTGGTAAACATCTCCAGGTTGCAATATTCAACTCCAACAAGTAAGCCCTTCAAACCCCTGTAAACCCGTCACAAACTGATGCTCTTCAAACCTCCTTAAAGTGCAGATTCTGATCATTTCAATAGTAGGTCTAAACAACCAGAAAATACCAAACTGGGCACCATACTCAGCGCTATGATTCAATCCCTTGCTGATAAATGCAAGTAAATATGTGTAATGGGGTGCCAGGATAAGGAGCTTCAAATGAAACAATATCCAGAAAGTTATCTCAAGCCAAAACAAAGTTAAGAACAAATAACCAGATTCTTCCTTGGGAATGTTTTGCTCCGAAAATCATTGTAAACTGCTTAAAACCCTCAAAATCCTCCTTGAAACTCAACGCCATGATTAGACCCTTCAAAGCCAAACTCAATTGCACCAAACCCAATAAGCAACACTTCAAAAATATTCAAAAATCTTCATCTCTCAATACCAAAATACTGAAAACTTGGATATTTGTTAAGCACCAAAGTGACTCCTGAATGGAATCACACCCAACTGACTAGGGTGGACCTCTCACCACCGAAACCAGCTCTTGAATGAAGAGGGTTTTTGTCCTCAACACCAAACTGTAGGCCTATGGAAAAAATCCAGTAGCATCCTGTTATGCCACCAACTTCAACATGAACAAATGAGACTCAAAATGAGATTATAAAGAGTCAATAAAAAATTAGGGCAACTCAAATTTGAAAATGCTTTCCCTCCAAAAGCTACAAGGAAATGAACCGGACCAATTTTTTTTTTGTTTTTCACTAGCAATTACAATGCAACACGCACCTGTTAAGGTTAGCTCTAAAACCAAAACAATGCAAAAGGTAACTCTAACCAAGGATGTGCATCAGGATCCCCAAGTTGGGCAAGGTACTATCATATGGTCAGAGGATCTTGAACTGAAAGTAACTCTAACCAAAAATGCACCCTAAAACCTGATGTGGGAAGAGGGGCGAGCATATGGTCAGAGGATCCCTATGAGCTAGCTGATCAGAATGTAACTCTAACCAAGAATGTGCCCTAAGACCCGATGTGGGAGGAGGGGCAAGCATATGGTCAGGGGATCCACGAATTTAGTGATGGCTCAGTCAATCAGCAATTTGAAATACAATGCAATTTCTGAAAGTAAATAGGCGGCAAGCCAGCCTCTTCCACTTATTCAGCGGGAAATACAAGTAAATAAATACGAAAGAAGTGAGAATGCTGACAGTACTACTGTTCAACTTACAATGAGATAGAGTACCTGCCAAGAACACAAGATTCGAGGCTTAATAAAGCTGCAATAATGTTTAACAACTCTCCCATGCTCACAAGACCCCATAGAATCAACTTCTCACTCAACTAAGGAATTCCCACAATCTGATATAACTGATTATTGACTGAAAATGCACAGACCAGCAACTCAACAACTCACTATTATGCTCACAACTCACTCAAAACTCACCCAAAATGCATGAGACAAAATGCATAATGCTCCTAGGATGATGGCGCCCAAGAAGGAACAACAAAACCGACCCAAAAGACTCATATTAATTTTTCACGGAATTCCAAGCATGTCTAGAATGGTACGACCCTCAAGGAGGGGCAATTTTGCTCCATAAAATCAAACTCTTGATATTAAAATTTGCAAATTGGCATACAAGGTCGCCCCTAGCAAGGAATTAGATAGGTAAAGTACCTAGAATGAGAATATTTTTATTTTTGGATTTATGAATAAAACTTACAATCAGCTACATAAACCAGCAACTCTGAAAACTTCACTAATATGCTTGAAACTGAACTACAAATGCAAGAAATCCACTACAAATGCAAGAACTCACTACAAAGCAACTCAACTACAATCTATCACCCAACTAGTTGCTATCTTTCAAGCAAGAAGATGAGCCAAGTGCTAGGAGGTATGCTTGCCTCGAAGCTTTGCCTGAACAATCTAGCAGCATAACGGTATGGTAGACAAAAGATGAAGAAATGAAGAGCAGAGGCTTGCTTATAAAGACTTGAGAAGAATCCTCTAGAAGCTTCAAGAAGGGCCCCCAAATTCAAATTTGACTTCATCTCTTTTCCCTCCAAAGATGGCGTCCTTTTCTCATAAGGAAAATATTTAACCTTTATTAAAATTAATCTTCCCCTCAAGTAGGCGTCCCACTTCTCCAACATCTAATTTGGCCTTTAGAAAATATTTAATTATCTCCTGATGAGATAACCACCCTTGAAGTCCTCCTTTTAAAACAACATAAAGTGATAAAGCTAGGCCAAGGGGTTATAACCTCAAAATATAACATTATTTAAATTAAATAAACTTATCTCTCCAGAAAAGCATCAAAAGGCCAAAAATCACAATACCAACTGAACTGGCTGAAAAAGAGAGCCAACTGCACCGAAGCCAATAGGACCACTGCCAGAAATGGAATTTACTAAAAATAGCAAATTCTCGAAGTTGCTCGGATCACCATGCATGCTATACCACTGCGGAGCTCACTGAAAACCCAGAAAGGAATCCGCAATCCAATCACCAAACTTCAAGCAACAACCCCCTCAAAAGCAGGAAACCCTAATTTTCACCCTCCGAGTAGCCTACGGGTCTCCGGAATAGGCCAACGGTCAACTGAATTGATCACAATTGAGAAGGGGACATTACATACAACCTTCTCCATTTGCATTTTTTTTTAATATTTTGCTTTATATTTTAAAGTTTTAAACATTATCAAATATTTTTCAAGGGGGGCATCCCTGCTCAAAAGGAAACTATTTCGCCTTATTCAACTTTCTAAAACAACGTTATCTCATTAGGCACCAAGGTACTTTTTGATGACCACCTACCCCCTCACTTAAGTTATGAAATTATTTTATCAAAATAACTTAAGTGATTGATAAAAAGCAAACACTAAATAATCCAACCTTAGGCTCTCCAACGCCACCATAGAAATAACACTGTTGAAGACACTATGGGTCTGGGTCCAGTTTCCCGAAATAGACTTACTATAAATAGCAACTGCTAAAAATAGTAAGTAATCACCAAATATCAAACTAGCCAAAACATTAAAGTTCATCAGACAACTCCCACATACTGCCAAACAAGAAACCCTACACTGCACTACCACCTGAACCAGTTACTAAATATAGTACTTAATAAAAATAGTGAGTTAGAACCAAACTAGCCCAAAGAAGGACATTGAAAATGGGGACATTAAAGCTGCCCTTCCCAATGATTGCTTGTCCTCAAGCAATGCCAGTACAACCCTGCAACCAACAATCTAATCCACACTAAATCCAAAAATGATCCCAGGGTCCCAAGTTAATATTGGAGATCTGTAGCACCATCTGCTCACAACACTGACCCGCGGCGTACCAACACAAGAGATCTGAAAACCTCTTATAATAAGCGTAATCAAATACTGCATAGACTCGATCAACTCCTCAAAAGAATGCCCCTCAAGAGAACCAAACTAATATGCCACAAGAGTAAACTCAAGAAAATCAGCACTGGCTCTCTCATCCCAAATAGTAGTTGAACTACAACACAATGTGATCCTTGGGTTCCAAGTTAGTCTCAAAAAGGAACCACCATGCTAACGTTGCGCCACACTGATCATAACTATCAAACCAACATGCCCAAACTACACTCCCCTATCCTAGACCCCCAAGGAATAAAAATCATCAAATCCTATACTGAAATACCGGAAAGGATTGAAGTCAATGCCATGAAAAATATATTTCCAAGGCAGCTCAAAGAAGACTACATCAACAAACTCATTGCCAATCACAATACTGGGCAGCATATAAAACCCCCTGCTCAACCATAAGAAATAAACCCCTGCATGACACCTCATGATGCCCCAAATATGAGGCAAGTCAATCTATGCCATAACTCTGAAATCAACCAACCAAGAAATGCCTCTGTTGTCAAACCAAAATCATAACATCAACACTCAACCCCCAAGTGTCAAAAGAACGGTTCCGAACACACCAACACATCCAAACCACTGCAATCATTATAAGATCGTCTGATATAAAGCATATCATCTCCATGAAGTAACTGTAGTGAGCGTCACTCACCAGAGTGGAAACAATAAATGGGTAAACTGTGTCTGGAAAGATACTCATAGTCGTCTACCCCAAGGCCTGCTCATCAAAAGATGTCACCATAACCAACGAAAAAAAGTAAGGGCAACGGCAATCAAACTAAAATCCTACTGAAATCCTACTGAAGATATAGAAGAGATGAGTATGGAGGAAGCAACAGAATCATCTCGTAAGATCAAATCATCTCTATCATCTAGCCTCAATCATGAACTATTCAACTATTGGACTGAAGAAACCATCCAACTCATCTGCAAATCCAAATCCGAAGTCATATGCAAGCTGATCAAAAAGTGAGCAACGGTACTAACATTGGAAGTTAACCCACTATTCTAATCCTAAGACAACACTTCATGACTAGAAACTGCACCTGGGTTCCAAGTCTAGTAACCAAATCCACTCTCGTCACTGGAATTGGTTAGGTCTCTGTCATTCATCTTGAAAAGTGCATTTTCATGAGTCAAATCAGCATCCCACTCAAATAAAGGATTATCAACAAACTAATGATTATCCTCATCTCCGACATCAGACCAATCCTCCTGCCGATCCAAACTCATATTTTTTTATTTTTTAGGACAATCAGCAAGATCATACTCCTCCTGAATGAAGTCAAGCTACTTAATTACCTACATGATTTCTTTAGACCTTTCTCTATTCTCTTGTTCCCTGAATTGATTGGCCACAAAAAGCTGATCTTCTACTTCAAGCAATGCATTTTGAATGTTGCCCAATGAAACCTTGGTTGTTTCAAGCTCAATGGCAAGCTCTTCAATCTAACCCCTTAATTCCTTGGATGTAGATATAGCCTTATCTGCAATCTTAGTAGCCACATCTCTATCTTTGATCATATTCAAATAGGTTGATTTCAGGTCTCCCACTGTGCTCTTAATGTTTTGCAAATTAACAAGAGAAACAATTTGTTCACACTGATTTCTTGGTGTCTTTTGGATGAGATTTTCAACAAGACTCTTCATTTCATCCAACTTAGTTAATATCTGCACTTTGTATTCAACTAACACCATTAATTGTTTCTTCCAAGTTTCCTCATTAATGTCAAGACCACTCAAGTTTAGTGATCTACTATTATAATGCACATGAAAATCAAAATTTTCTTCGTACCTTGCATTGGTGTCACCATGGCTGCCCCAAGTCTCATGTGCCTCTTCTTCAAAGCTTGCCTCATCTTCGTCACTAGGCCTCCAATCAAAACTAGCCCCAAGAAGAAACAATTCTAATTTGTCTTTGAGATCATGCCTCTCAAAATCAATTCCCTCTAAGGCATCCCTTTCACATTCTTTATGCTCTAAGGTTGGGACAGCAACTTGGTCAAAAGGAGATTCTTCCCAAACTGATTCATCATACCTTGGTCCTCAAACACCTGGATCCCATGGTCCTATGAGCTGATGTTTTCTTTTTTTTGAAAGAGTATGCTCAATGTATACCTCTTGAGTGGTTGTTTCCCAAATCACCCAACTTTTCCCATTATGATTTTCAGCAATGGATTGTGGTTCCACATCATCAAAGTCACTAAACTTCTGCTCAAAATTAGCTATATGTGCTGATAAATCAGATTTGTTTCCAAAAACTAGATCAACACCAATAATGTCCTCCTTCATGCATTCATTGTGTTCTAAAATCAGAACATCATCATGATCAAAAAGGCATTCATCCCAAACAAGTTCCTTGTCATACTTAGGTGCCAACACACTTGGATCCCATGTGTAGAAAGGCTGATCGCTTTGTTTAGAGAATAAGTGTTCACTGTGCTCCTCATGAGTAGTTGTCTTTCTGAATAAGTCACCTTCCAACTCATTAGGACTGAAATCATCATAAGCATCTCTCTCCATAGGCTTGGTTTGGTAGTCAAACCCAAAGCCACCTGTGTCACCATTACCCACATGAGGTAAAGTGTCATCATTATTAGCTGATTTGAAGACATCATCCCTTTTGTTTTCAAAATGCCCATCATCTAAAGGTGTCTCAATTTCATTAGATAGCTCTAAGGGTGTATACAAGGCTGCTATTTTGACAATTCTTTCATGCACAAACTCATCTAAAGCAGTTGCATGCATGACCAAAGAGTCATCCCGAGACTCCGTCTCACATTCATCATGTTTCAAATCAATCACTTCATCTGATTTTTTTGCTATGAACTTCTCTTCAATCACCTGCTCTTCATTGAATAAGTATGGCTCCAACTTTGCCACCTCCTTATAATGAAGTTTTGGTTCCTTCTTGTCAAACCTCTCTATGAGTCTCTTAGTAAACTCAGTATATGATGTAATTTGAGCATGCTCCATTATGATCATCCCATGATGCCACCACTTATGTGCAACTCCATCAAGGTGCATAGTAGCATATTTTATGGATTCTTCTTCCGGCATGGGGTTTAGTTTGAACTTTGAAGTATGTGTCATCCCTTTGAATCCATGCTCTCACTGAAATCTCCCGAACCCATCAAAATAAGGAAGGATAAGTTTTCCAACTGCCCTTCGTAAGTCATTATGATGTTCTCCATTGCCCCTGTTGGGCGTATGGCTCATCCTGAGATCTATATAATCCCGAAGTGATATGTCATGGAAACCAAGGCTTGCATCCAACCAATCTTGTCTAAATTGATCCT
>VDFB02392560.1:0-28582 GCA_007258455.2 Sequoia sempervirens | reverse complement strand
CAAATAGACTTCTTCTTCAATGGTTCCATTCAGGAAGGCAATTTTCACATCCATTTGATGGATCTTCCAACCTTTAGCTGCTGCAATGGCTAACACTGCTCTCACTGATGTGTAACGGGCAACAGGTGCAAATGTTTCTTCGTAATCAATGCCTTCCTTTTGAGAAAAACCTCTTGCCACAAAACGTGCTTTATGTTTTTCTATACTGCCATCAGCAGCATGCTTGATTTTGAAGAACCATTTGGAAGAGACCACCAATTCTCTTTTTTGGTCTAGGCCTTATATCCCATACATCATTCTTTAGAATAGGCCATTATTCCCTCTGTCGTGCATCAACTATGCTTGATGTGAGAAAGCTTAATAGCTCTTGGCAGGAGTTGGAGTTTATGATGTCGTTCATTAGAGCAACATAGCTAGAGAAACGTTTGGGTCTTTTACTCTCCCTGAACGTTCCTTTGGGTGCTGCATGATCCTCTACTTCTTTGATCATCTTCCTGGCCCAAAGTGGTCTCTTTCTGCCATTATCATTTGTATTCTCATTTGAAGTAGAAGGGAGTTCATGTGGCATTTCCTCAGGATGCTCCCTCTGAATCTCAGGAGCAGGTTCCATTTCAGGCACTCTAGGGGAATAAGTTTCAGTCTCACTAGAACTTCTTGCCCTCTTGAATGCAACGTCTTCTTCAAAGATGACATCTCTACTCAATTCAATTTGATTCTGCCCAGGTATGAATATCCTAAAGCCCTTGGAGGTTTCACTATATCCCATAAATATCCCTTTCTTTCTGGAAGGTTCAAGTTTGAATCTCTTCTCCTTGGGCACATGAATATAGACGGGGCAACCAAAAATCCTAAAGTGACTAATGTCAGGTTTTATGCCAGTGAAGGCTTCTCCAGGAGTTTTGTTATCAAGATGAGAATGAGGATATCTATTTTGGATGTAGACAACAGTCCTAGAGGCTTCTACCCAAAAAGAGGTTTCAATGTTCTGGTCAAGCAACATTGCTTTGGCAACTTCTACAATGGTTCTATTTTTTCTTTCAGCAACCCCATTTTGTTGAGGGTTATAGGCCACTATGAACTCCCTCTTAATTCCAGCACTCATGCAGAATTCCTTAAAAATATCAGAGGTGTATTCTTTCCCATTGTCTGTCCTTAAGGTTTTTATTTTCTTCCCGGAGAAGTTTTCCGTAAGTGCTATGAACTCTTTGAACCTTTTGAGGATTTCTGTTGATTCTTTACACTTAAAGAAATAGATCCAGGTTTTCCTAGAGAAGTCATCTATAAATATGACATAGTATAGAAATCCTGCTTTAGAAGGTACAGACATGGGTCCACATAAGTCAGAGTGAACCAGATCTAACACATTTAGGGTTTTGCTCAAACTAATGGGAAAGGATCCCTTTGTATTCTTTCCTAAGGCACAACCTTTACAAGTTCCTTCATGAGATGGTTTTAACTTAGGTTTTCCTGTTACAAGTTTTTCCATAGAAGGTAGGGCACGGAAATGAAGGTGTCCTAATCTTCTATGCCAAATCTCATTTGATTCAAAGGTGTCAAGGGTAAGGGCTTGTTTAACTTCAGTGCAAAGTTTGTAAAGGTACCCTTGTCTTACACCTATGGTTTGGGCTTTCTTGATAGTTGAGTTTTTAGGCCATGCAAGAACTTTTCCATCCATAAATGTAACCCTATATCCATTGTCTTCAAGGGCAGAGATGGATATTAGATTCCTCTTTATTCCAGGTACAAATAAGACTCCAGTGAGTTGAAGGGAGAGACCAGATTTCAATGTGATGAAACAAGTTCCAACCCCTTTTACTTGATGTGTAGAGTCATCCCCAATTGTTACATCTTCATCAGATTCTTCAGTCATAGTATCTAAGTGTTCTCTAAACCCTGTGATGTGCCTTGAAGAACCACTATCAATCACCCAGTTGTTGATGTTGTTAGATACTTGACTAGATAAGGCTGAATAGAACACAAAGTTCTCAATTTCATGATCTGAATTTGTCTTTCCTACTTTGGCAAAAGATGCTTGTTGCTTTGATCTGTCAGGGCACTTCATTGCATAGTGGCCATATTGATAACATCTAAAGCATTGCACTTGAGAGATGTCTTTCTTTTTAGAAGATCCCTTTCCATTGAAATTTCTCTTTCTTTTAAAAGATCCTTTCTTGTAGGAGTTTTTCTTATTCCTTTTATTAGACGATGTGTTGAGTACATGAATGTCTTCATCTATGTTTTTCTATTTGTTTTCTTTTGAGGAGAGTCTTGTTTCTTCTTGAAGGCAGCCAGTTCTTAGCCTGTCAAACTTAGGGAGTTTAGATCTTGCACTTATTCCTTGAACAAATGACTCCCATGAGTTTGGTAGGCCTCCTAGTGCAATTAGAGTTAACTCTTTGCTATCAATCTGATATCCAATTGCAGATAATTGATCCCTTAGTTCAATAATCCTCATGAAGTATGCATTAGTGGACTCTCCTTTGTTTATTTGAGCATTGTTGATTTGCCTTTTTAATGCAAGAGTCCTGCAAGTGTTGTTGATCTCATAAGTACTCTCAAGAGATTTGTACATATGGTATGCAGTTTCATGTTTTGCTAGGATGGGCATTATATGATCCCTAACTGCATCTACTAGGATTTTCATGGCCTTTTCATTGTTTTCCACCCATTGAGTTTTCTCAGGTTCAGACTTTGGTTCCTTCATGCTTTCTCTCACAAGTGAGTCTAACTTATTCTCTTTAAGGATCATCATGATTCTAAATTTCCATGATGTGAAATTGTCTGCTCCTGCAAAACGATCTTCAAATCTGATCATACTTGACATTATGAAGAATGTGATGTGAATTCGATTTTTTTTTAAATTACGAATTTTCTAGAGCAATTTGATATCTAGTTTTGATTTGGATTCACACAACGTGGTTCTGATACCATGTAATTGTAATCAAAATTTATCATATTTTAATCCTAAATGTACCTATGGAATTCTAAGTATGAAATCCTGTTCTTACTTCTAAGTCTGATTTGAATTCTATATGGCAAAATGTACTGATTGCAGAACATTCATCGATTTCTATATTCTGCAAGTACAGGAAAGAAGTCCCTAATATAAGATGAAGACGTGCCTCAAGGAGAGACACGTCTCATGAGAGGACATATCTCCACAAAGTGAAGACACGTCCACTCATGGGACGTGTCCCTTGAGAGCGCAGGCTTCTTAACTAATAGAAGCCATTCGGAGTTAACCAAAACTAATATGAATGTTTATACAACAATCATTTTATATGAAATTCAATTTATTCAAATTCGAATTTTGATCATCTACAGAAATTCGAATATTTAATTTGAAGGATTTACATTTTAATAACAGTTTAGGTTAAATATAAATGATGATAATGCATGAATGCAATCATCATTTATATCTGACCGAAGCTATCTTAAATCAACAAGGATGACAAAGTGATGGATGAGTAGGTGGCAGCCGAAGTTCTAGCAAGATGGAGGGCAGCATAGTGACTGGCTGCACATATACTGTTTTGGACAATATGAAATACTGTACTGTTTTGTAATGTTTTGTAATTGTGAAACTCACTTGTACAGGCTTTTGTAAGGTTTTGTTCTTGTGAAACTCTCTTTTAAAGCCGTATAAATGACTGTAAAAGCGATGTAAATCTGATATCCTCCATAGCAGTGTATGTTCTGATATACAAGACAATGTAAAAGCGATGTAATTTTCTGCTGGTTACTCTATCATTAATACAAACAAAAAAAATATTGCACTTGTTCATTCAAAATATGCTCTTTGCCCAATGCTGATTTTCTTGCAATCTGTCTTGTATTCATTTAAACCTTAAACACAATTTAAAAAAAAATTGAAAATCTTCACCATTAACATACAACCTTTATATGCAGCAAGCATTATTCAACAATGACCTCAAAATAAAATTATGCATACACATCTAACTAGCAACAAATAAACTCGTGGCAAGAGAGGCCCTCAATAATTTCTCTATTCCTTATATGCTACTATCTTCTGCATCAAATTGCTCGTTAAATACAAACAATATCTTCAAAACATTTCTAGTTTTCATTCTCCTCTTCCTCCTCTTTCCAAACATTTTAAATTTTGAAATTTCATTAGAAAAAGAGAAAGATATTGCAGTTTTAGTGAGACTATGTTAGGCTAGTATAAAAAATGCCATTTTAAAACTAAAACAATCTACCAATAACAAAATGACACTACACTACTCACAGATATAGGAAGGATAAATGCTCTAATAACATGTATAAATGGTGAGCAAATGGCATATACAAATTACATCATTTTTACAAAGAAGAAAAAAATATTAATATATAATATCTAAGTTGTTGAAATCCCCTGATCCAGGTCCTGTTCCCATACCCAATTGGTTTGGGCTCGAGAGTGGTGACAGGAGCACCCTGGGAGCAGCCAAGGAGCCTCCCAACCGCCCTGGGTTCCTGTGGGTAGGCATACCCATAAGTAACTTGGGGCAGCTAGGACGCTCCCTGGCCACTCTTGGGTGCTCCCAAACACCCTCAGACAGTCCCGTGAGTGGGCAATAACACACCAAAAGACAATTTAAAAAGATATATTTTAAACCCTAAAAGCAACCTAAAATGTGCTTATTTTTTTTGTTTGACAAGCACAACTCCTTTTCACACAAACTCATTCTTGCTAAGCTATTTTCGCATTTTGAAAGTTAGCTAGTTCTTTTCAAAGGAGAATGATCACAAAGTGTCAAGGGAGTGAATATAGCTTGCACAAAAGAAATCCATTCATCTAAGGTAAGTATTTTAATTAATTCTATCAGTTTTCTAAAGAATATTTTTAAGTTTTTAATGAATTTTTTTTAAGTTTAAAAAAATTCAATTTCAAGATTTTTGTAATGTTTTTTTGGTGTTTGTTTTGAACTTTTATTAGTTTCTACATATTGTAGGTTTGCATTTATTTATTTATTTTAATTTAAAATTTTATATCTTTTTATAATAGCAAATTGCAATCTATTTGAAATGGCCACTAGTTCAAGTTCAGTGAGCATTGAAACAAATAGACAATTTAAATGATCAAACATCTCCTCTATGGAAATATGTTACGATGCTCAAACAACTTCAAAGAGGTGGGGATTTTATTTGGAATTGTAATGAGTGTGAAGTCCAATTTAGGAGCTCATATAGTCGAAAGCTCACTTATGTGCTATAAATGGGCATGGAATTAGAATATGTGGAGGGAAAAATAAGGGGTTGCAAAAAAAAATTGTCATTCATTAAAGAACAAGAAGTTGACGCTAATGGGTACAAGTTGGCATTTCGAAGAATCTTCTCAAATCCAGAAGTGGTGGATAATGTTAGGAAAGAGTTTGGTTGGTTCATCTAGGGACAAGACCATAGTATTTGTGCTCTTCAAGACCAATACAGGGAAGATGCTCATACATGGTGGTACCTCCACATGCAAGATTATTTGTTCCTCCAGCTCTTGCAATCAAGGTTCTATCACAAGTAAGAATTTTTTATTTTTTATTTTTTGACATTTGTAGACTTTAGTACTTACCTTATTTAATTGCTTTTTGCATATTTTATTTTTAAGTTGTGTTGGTTTTCTCTCCAATTTCAACAGGTTGCAAGTTCTTCTTTGGCTGAACAAAATTGTCAATAAAATGTAATTAGTTGACTACAAAAAAAGCATAAGACTTGGTTTATATCCATTCCAACTTGCATCTCCTATCACATAAGCAAGATGACTCCAAGGAAGAGGCAATGAAGAATTGGGATATAGCCCTTGAGTGTACGAACTTGGGTGCATCTATTATAGAGCTTGCTAGAGTCAATATAGATGATGACGAGGCTCTTACACATAATGTACCTAGTAGGAGTGGCACTCCATTTGCTTGTGGTTCAAATAATGTTGAACCAAACAATGACTTTGATCTAGATCCTTTTGATGAAGATTGAAGACCAAGATACATTTTTTTACTGTATTATTTTCAAATTTTGTAATTGTAATGATTTTCATTTGATTCATCCTAGAAATATATGATATATAACATAATATTGAAATTTTGAACTATAAATTGACATTTATCTTTATCACTACTATTGATCGATGATGAAGTATCATACTATCAAAGATTCAAAATACAATATTATAAGATGTATCTGTATCAAATGTATTTACACTTTTGTACATTTTTATTATTTTTTGGTGTATATATATATATACAGCCGTACCAAGAAAGAAAGAAAAAAATTGTTGTACCGGCATACTAGAACCCTATACTTGTACCCACCCTATACTAGAACTGGCAACTTAGTATAATATTATTGATTCAGAATTTTCTTTTTTACAGCTTGATAATACATTACATTTCAACATGGCTTCTAAAGCCATAATTTTCCCATGTATAACCTCCCAAACTAACCTACAGGAATAACTACCCAAAGACTTACATTTATTTTATTTACTAACAATATAAACTATACAAAGATGTAATAATTCCAACACAACAAACAGGAGATATCAGAAAAGAGAGAAAATAGATGTGTTGTGAGCTTATGTTTGCTAAAGAGAACAAATTAAAAACTGTACTAGAATTAGGGCAGTCCAAATGTGGGCTAACCTTTCCAAGTCTCTTATTGTTAAAGTTGCACCCTGAAATCACAAAAGCATCTTTTGATCAGATAAATAAATAGAAGACTATTTTGACAACCTTAGTTTGCATCTGGTTCCATCATCCCTCAAGTAATGCATTTTTTTTTATTATTTTTTTAAATAATGAGCTGTGCAGCATCTTGAAATTTGCAGCTAAAAAAGGGAGAACAACTTACAGACTGCAAAATGTTGCCACCTTCATAGTGACAGCCAATGCATGCTTTCTGAAACATTGCTCCTCCCTTTTGACCGCCTAACATCTGCGCCAATGATTCTGACGTGATCCAAAGAAAGAAATACATATACATGTCAGCATATATACTTTTTTTCTCCTCTAAAGTTTTATATGTCAAAATACTTTTTTATATTTTCCACTATTCATCCATAAACATTTGTTAAAAGTTGCAAATAACAGTGCAAGAATTAATCTGATCAAACTAAATCTGCCTTAATACAAGTAGTAGCAAGAAATCAATTTGAAATTTAAAAGAGATACCAGTCACTTGTCAAAAAATTAAAATTACAAATTTAGCACACAGGAACAAGGCATGGTCAGTCTTCCAATGCAGTAGCTAGATACAATTGACATATTGACAACTTGGTACTGCATGGCCAACAATCAACTAATTTTAATTTCAAACATGAAAAGGCATGAGCCAAAAGGCACTAGCAGAAAGTCAAGAAGTGAAGAAACTGCAAGGAACAACAACAAATGAGAAACTAGGTCCAAAAATTAAAATTTTATTATTAAAGAAAATGTCTGGATTAGATCTGACCAGTATAATTTTCTTATTTCCCCTTCCCCTCCACAGCATTATAGGGAGAAGCCTACCAGACCTCTACACATAACACTTCAGGTTCAATGCATGGATGGCCATATGCAAAGAAGTGTTTAGCTTCTCCAATATCCACCATATGATCGCCGAACGTGCTCACAATAGAACTGCAAAGCAGGGTCTCTTTGTTGAACAGTGGCCTTCATTTGACCAACCATGCTGTCAATGAAATTATATATCTCTCCTAGGCTGGGAGTGTTAGAATTCCCATATCTGATCACTATGAAAACTTTAGCTATGTCAAAGGTTATGTATATGACATCCAACCCAAAAGTATCACTTTTCACCACTTTCTTCAGCCTCATTCCCTGCTCCATCTTGGCCCGCCAATTCCACTCATGTCATGATCATTAGTTGCAAAGGTTCCTGTAACTCAAACATCCTCTTCAATAGAATAAACTAAGACACATATCCTATTTTGACAAGTTGATAAATTCCTTCTTGGAGAAGGATCATATAGTACATGTGACAAATAGTTATTGCAGATAAACATCTATGCATCTCTCGCATTTGCTACAATTTATTTAATCCACTCAATTTTGTCAATGTCCTTCAATGCATTGCTCATGGCATGTGATCTATAAACAGGGTGAATATTCCACTTGTTGTCTTTTATCAACATGAATCTCTAATGTCCCAATCAATGCTTGACTAATATACTTCTTGTTCTTGAATGAAATTGGTAAAAACAGTCATTACTGTACTACAATGAAGTTGTTAAGCACAAAAATGGAATTAAGGAAGTTTGTAAGAGTAATAACTTAATAAGAGAGCACACATAACATGCAAATAGAGACAAAACACATGAATGGATTTGGAGAAACCCAATGTGGGTGAAAAGTCTAGAAGAGTGAGGTTATACCTCCTCTGGCTACTATCTCTTTTGCTGGTCATAAGATGTACTGCACACTTGAGGCTTTCGTGGACACCAAGATGAATTTGATACCTAAACACCTAAACAAAAATTACCAATACTCCCATCCTCTGGATTACACTGCAACTCCTACAAGATTACTAGACTGTTACAAAAAATGCAGAAAATAGTAAATAAATTCCATATAGCTGAAAGGAACCTCTTCTACAAGTTTCAAAGGGGGGTAATATGGATGCATCAGTTCCACAAGTACTTCTCAAAGAAGAGCAAATGTTCCTAGAAGCCCAACAGTCAAAATAGAAATGTTAACTCTACCTCTTGGCCATAGCTCTATCTATCTTCTTAAATGTGCAACATGTTTAACTGTGGTCAAACATGCAGCCTACACGCTAATATGATATTGATCAGTTCAGCCACAGTTGAACCTACAAGCAATATCCTTTTTCTTAAGTTTAACCAATGAAAAGACCTGTGTGTTAAAAGCATCCAAGTGGCTTTTGTCCATGTCTTACAACTTTTTTCTCCTCCAGACCGACTATTGATCACATTCCTTAGGAAGTGAGTTCTCTTTAAGTCTAGTTTCTTACGAAATTCTAAGGAAATGACTTAGTGGAGTTGTTAGTCCTCCAACCCAACATACTAATCCAGATTAGGATCAACAAGCACTCAAGGGTCCAATGGATATGCTTGTAGGCAGCTTCAACCAATTGCTTGGCTGCCCTGCACACATGCTGCATCTATCACAACCTACACCATATCGATAGGAACAATCTCCTCAATGGCAGCTCTAAGGATCTGCAACTAGAACTCCACAGCTTTGCAATTCCACAAACAATAAATCACCCTAAGTAATGCCCTCCTTAAATGTGACCATGATATTGATAAGTGAACGTTGTCTAATATCTATCCACCCATCCATAATAATGCTGCACCCATGTGAGACCCATGTGGCGTACATTTCTTCCATCAATACCATTTTCTTAAAATAGTTCTTATCCAAGACAATAATCCTTAGTTTTATCTCCCTTGGACCCACGTGTTAAGGCCCCACTTGTGCAACCTTGGACATGGCCTCAATAAAATAAGAAGAGTAGGCAACATGGAAGAGAATGCTATGGGCAAAGAAGAATTTGCAAACAAGGTTTGAAGCTAAACCCACAGCTTTACATTTCCCTTTAGGTTCTAAGAAAATCGATACAAAAATAGGAAATTGCAGATGTCAACTATATATGAAGAGCACACAGAAAATACTGAGAGGGTGAATCAGTATATTAAAACTTTAAAAAGTCGAAACCATATAAATTAGAAATCAAAACAGCAAGAGCAACAATGAACAAGATGAACACAGATTTCACATGGAAAACCATTTTGGGTAAAAAACCACGGCAGAACAGTTGCTTTCATTAACTTTAAAGGGCACCAACCCAGATTACAAAAGTGAGCACCAACTTCGAACAACTGAAGCACCAACTCACTAAGATTACTCACAACCATGCAGCTCTAGTCTCTTGATCCGAAATACATCCTTTCATATGCACAATCTCTTCAAACTGAGCACACAACCTCTATAATGTCCTCAAATTAAAGTTGACCTTCAATGAATGGCTGTAAAGCTGATTGCAGGTCTGGCAATGGACTGAAAACAGATTGATACGATCTGAACAGCGAGAGAAAACTACCCAGAATAATCATCAACACATGCTCAGCATACTCACATGAATAAAGGCATTAATATGTCATCACATATGCTCAAAACTTCTCCAAACAACGCTGATAGAAAAGAATAGCAAACTGAATACACTGATCAGCAAGATACATACTCAGAAATTACACTAGTTCCTTTGAACAGTCACACCTCTGAATCATCACGACTATGGTCTCCTCTTTCATACACTTCAACTCACACCAATACCGACTACAATTCACATTCACACCCTTTCTCATCAATAACAGCACATGATGAAGTCCATGTTACCCCTTATTGTTGTTCTGAATGCTCCTCAAAGCTGTGCCTCGATATTTCTAATTCCTACATCTCTTTAGCAACTTACTGTTATCATTTTATGCCCGTGCCTAGCTGCAGACTATCCAATGTCACCCTTAATACTTGTTGCAATCTTTATGGAACAATGATCATTGTAGACCATGGCTATGACCCAGTTGCTTATACCAATGTCTACTGCATTTGCGCCAGGCTATATGAAATACATCACCAGCAACAAAGACTGCACTCCAGTCCAGAATTTAAAAACTCGGACACTACTCATATATCTGCAACTTCATGAAGAAGCCGAATGTTGGCTATTGAAGACTCCATACACAGAAGCATTAATAAGACAATCCAAGTGGCTTCACACCACACGGCTAAGAAGTCCGAACATCCATCCCCAGGTAACTTGAATGAATTTCTATCAAAAAAAAGCCTTCAAAACATATATTACAACTTTTTCAAAGACACGATGTCACTCACATACCAAGACTTCTATCGGCTTTTTTACCGATTCTCATAACTCCACGCAGACCACAAAGATCGTGTTTGGTAGAGAATCAAAACCCATAAAGAAAAAGAAGCCGTCATAGTGAATACAAGATGTTTGTGGAGAATAAATTTATTGCTCAGAAAATAAAGAATGAATATCTGTTGAAACAAATGCAAGGAAAATATGGCTGCCACATTCATAAGCTGTCAACCAAAACTCAAGCATTACCATGCAAAAATTCAAGCCACCTAACAGTGAGTCGGCAAATAAAATTAAAGCCGTCAAAAATCATGTAGCAAGGAGATGCGTAAGAAATTATTAAATTGTCGAAGGCATCATAATTCAAGATGTTACCAAGCCGTCTATCATTCACAAAAAAACATCTTCAGTAATAGAACCGATAGAAATAATTACTTAGTCAAGCCACCAACATTCAAGGGTGACTTAACCATTTAAAGATTCCAATCTGATGTGGCACATAACATGAATTCAACACAGACATGTAGGCACATGTATGACTTGGCATTTTAAACAAGCAAGCAAGTAGCTGAAGTAGGCAAGCTAACAGCTCAAGTAAGCAAGCAAGCAACACAAGTAAGCACACAAGCAGCTCAAATAAGCAAGCAAACAACTCAAATAAGCATGCAAGCAGCTCAAGTAAGCAAGCAAGCAACTCAAGTACCTTGACATCAATGACAAAATACTCAACAATATCCCCCTTTGTCATTGATGGCAACACCTCCTGAAACCAAAACCAAACTACACTTGGCAACACCTCGTGAAGCCTGAACTATTCTGAAATCATGCTACTCCTCCTGACTCACTACTCCCCCTTTGACATCAATGACAAACTGAACAACTTGCATAACTGAAACACCTTCTTAAACCATGCTGCTCCCCCTGAGTGTAAAACACCTTCTTAAGGATGGAGTGAAATCACTCCTAACTTCTCTTTTTCTACCTCTTTCTTCTTCCTCCAAACCTTCTTAACAACTTCTTTTTTAGTCAGTTGTTGCTCTTTCTTTTTACTTTGCTTGAAAGATTCTGAAAAATTGCTTCTACGGGTCTTTGCAGTATGACCAAAATTATTGCATTTGTAACAAATAACATTGTAATTCAACAAAGGAGCAAAAGAAATCCTATTCACCATAGTTGCCGCGAGACTGGTACTGGTACTGGTACGGGAGACTAGTACCGGTACTGGTACAGCATTTTTTTGAAAATAGGAGACGAGGGTACTTGGAGACGCCATTTTTTTTTTTAATATAAAAATTAATAATATATAGAAAATCTGAAAATATAATGACATTGAACTTTCAAAACAATAGTAAAGTTTACATAATCATAGTTCCAACTTCTAAGTTCACATTTGACATTTCACATTACATATTCGATTACATATTGAAATTCAAAAATATTGATAGTTCGATTGGCTGATATGCAAACAAAAAACAAAAATCAGAAATCTATCTGATAAATGAATCTCATATCATCTACACCACATCAATATCATCCATGTCAAGGTCCTCAGCTATGATGCTCTCCAAATACTCATCACTCTCTAACTCAGGTTCCTCTGCTAGTAGTAGAACTGGGGGTAAATCAATAAGGCCATCTGGTTCAACCACTTCATCCACTATGGCTGCAACATCTTCATTAGGTGAAATTTGGTCCCATTTTGCTGAAGGACCCTCATTGTATGCAGGATCTACACGAGAGAGAAGGCGAAGTGAGCTATGAATGTACACCAGGTTCTCTACTTTCTTTGACCCCAATCGGTTCCTCTTTAGTGAATGAATAAAACCATAAGTACTCCAATTTCTCTCACAAGATGAAGAGCTAGCTACTTGTGAGAGTAATCTTATTGCAAATGATTGCAATTCAGGTGTTTCACCTCCATGGTTCCACCACCACTCTATAGGGTCTTTCTTTGCTCGCATATCATATAAAGCTTCCACAGAAGAAAAGTCACCATGCCCACGTGAAAACTTATTCCATTGACTCCTTATAATTGATGCTTCCTCACCTCGGCCATATATCTTTTTTATTGCAGCCCAAAACCCCTTCATTACCTCTCTATCCTCATATGGAGCCCTCTTATTGGTCTCTTCTATATTATGCCATTTAGGATTTAAGGCATAGGCAGCACAATGAAGAGGTGTGTTAAGTTTGTTCCATCTTCCATGTAACTTACCTTCTATCAAAGGATATAGTGAAGGATCTTTTGCATCTGTTATTTGCTTAATTCTTTCGCACATGGAATCTATTTCTTCATAAATTTCCCCCAAACATGGCTTGTCTGAATCTGCAAATTTGATCACCTCACATATGGGCTGAATAAAGTCCACAACAAATTTAACATCAGCCCAAAAACGGTCATCAAGGATCATACCTCTCACCTCAACTGCATCATTTGATGTAGATTGCCTCCAAGCTGCCCATGCATCACTAACAACCGTGGAACACAAAACACCTTTCACTTCACAAAGACGGTGAAGAAGAATAAAATAAGAAGCAAACCTTGTATCAGCTGGTTTGAGAAGCTCCACCTTGGCAAATTTTCGATAAATAGCTTGTGTTTGGTGATGGTTGCATATAAACATTTGAATTTTTCTGCCCTTTTCTATGAGAGCTGAAACCCACTCAAACTTGCCAATATCTTTGAGTGCATTATTCAATGAATGCACACAACATGGTGTCCAAAATATATGCTTATATTTCTTTTGCACCAACATGCCTGCTGCTTTACAAACAGGGGCAGCATCTGTAACAATTTGGACTACATTTGATGCCCCTACCTCCTCAATGCCGTCACATAGCTGGCTATAAAGATACTCTGCATTTTTTTCATGCCCCGAACAATCCAATGCCTTCAAAAAATAAGGCCCTTTGCTGCATGTTACCATGATATTAAGTAGTGGACGGTTTCTAGTATCCGTCCACCCATCCATCACAATGCTGCATCCTTCAGAAACCCACACTCTTTTCAATGGTGAAGTTTGTTGCTCTAATCGAATTTTTTCTTTATCAATTAGAGTAGTGTGAAGCTTTTCATACATAGGTGGTCTATATCCAGCTGGTGCATTGCTGATTGCTTGGATCATCTCTGTATAGAAAGGTGATCGAGCAACATTAAATGGTATTCCATTGGCATAAAAGAAGCGTGCAATTGCTGCATCAATCGCTTCTCAACCTTGCACATCAAATAATCTGCCAATGGGGTTTGAGCTACCAATGTGTGGCCTCTTGTGAGAACTTTCTGCTGCTACATCTCTTGAAGACACATCCACCTCTGCCTCTCTATTGATATTCTGATTTTGATTTGCAGCAGTGTTTGTTGAAGCGTGAGAGCTCATATTAGAAACTTTACCATTAGCCCTTTCTTCATCCCTCACAGCCTCATATCGTTCCACCTCATTTATACAAGGATCAACACCTTTTCCAGGTAGGTGAAGAAAATGAGCCATCACCCTCGTGTAAGTACCTTGCCATGACATTGGGCATAATTTGCATGAGATCGTGGCTGTTCCACCTAAACCCTTCGGCCCCTTAACACGATCAACATACTTCCACAACGGATACAAGCCTTGTTTGTTTCCCCCACTCGACATCTTGATTCAATGATTTAGATTCTACACAAAAAGAAAAACAAAAAAACATTATGATTAGAAATCAAATGACTGTAGCTAAAGTTATGAAAAAGGAAACAGAAAAAAAATAAAAAATTGAAATGGCTGTAGCCTGTAGCTAAAGTTATGAAAAATCAAAAAAGAAACAGAAAAAGACATGTCTTTGAGGAAATTATTTAAATGAACCATGATTCAGATTGCACAATGCACACATCATGAGCAGTAGCACACTCAAAATGAATCCAAAATCAGGAAGGCCATAAAAATTTAAAAATTAAAATGGACCATGGTACATGCTTTTAGTTTTTGACATTTTGTGTAAGAGACAAATGATCAAATGATTCAAATCACATCCACAGACCAGTAATCTCTAGGCAGCATACTCATGAGACTTGAGTCCATGACTCAGTCATTATTACAGTGCAAGCCAGGAGCCTATTTTAAAAATTTTAATTTTATTATTTTTTAGATTGTTATTCAGTATTCAGTGTTCACTTATTTGTTTTATCTACAAGGCAGTCATCAACTCATCATGCCTGCCATTTTAATATTTTATTCACCAGTAATCTCCACAAGGGCATTGCCCCTGTTTAAAATCGTGGCATACTGCCACAATTTTAAACAGGGGCAATGCCCTTGTGGAGATTACTGGTGATTGTAAAATTTAAAAATTCTAAATACAACAATGAACAATGTCAACAAATATATATTAAATGAAAATCAAAATACGGTATACCAAATGACGAATTGTCTTGACGGAATGGTGAATACTGAATATCAATAAATTAATAAAACGAAAGTTCAAAGATTAAAAACGAAAATGAAAAAAACACTTACTGTGTATTCGTTAGATTTCGATTCCTCTCTTTTCTCTGTCGTCGGCCTCTACAAGCTCCTCAGTGGCGTGCTAAATGACGGCTCGCACTTTAAAATCTATGTTTGATGTATTTTTAACATAGTTTAACCTTTAAAACGCGTGGGACTTGACGGGAGACTTCGGAGACTTCGCGGGAGACGTGATTTTTTGGATGCAGAGACGTGGGAGACGGCGGGAGACTTCAGAAAAGTTTCCAAACTCGAAATCACGTCTCTAGGTACTGGTGTGGTTTCGGAGACGCGTCTCCCGGCAACTATGCTATTCACATATCTTAAATCATTTCTTGCATAAATTCTACAGTTTGTTACTTTGTGACCAAAATGATTGCAAGAAAAACAATACCCATAAAAGAAAGAATAGTTAAACCTAATCATGTGATCTTGCCTTGAAATGGGAGGTCTTCTGAAATTGTTGTTTCTGGTTTTTGAATGTGAATCTTTTGTGCTACCAAAGTTGCTCTTTTGATGTTCTACTGTTGTAGACTTGGAACTTTGACCTTTTTCAAATCCAACTCCACCTTTATCACCTGAAGATTTTTGTGCATTAATAACTTTATCCAAAGTCATAGAACTTTTTTGATCTTTCATTTCATTGTTCATCCCTAACATTGATTTGTCTAGTTTCCTAAGAGAAATTATTTCAGCTTCAAGTCTTTCTACATTCTCTTCCTTAATCCTTAACTAGTTTCTGAATTCTTCCTCAATCCTTTTTGCCTCTTCGATCTGAACCTTCAAGTCAATAATCAATTTTTCAGCTTCTTCAAGTGCTTGAGATGTCTTAGATTCTTTGTCTTCTTGCAGTTGTGATTTCAACTTCTGATTTTTCTTTCTAAGTTTTCTAACTTTACTTAGTGCACTCACAAGTTCTACTTCAAGATCTACTTCTCCTTCTTCATCATATTGCTCATCTTCAATATCTTCGGTCTTCAATCTGAGGCATATTTACTTCTTCATCCATAAATAAAATTTCATCTACTGAAGACACTTCACTATCTTCTGTTGAACTATTGTGATCCTTCGAATAAAAACTTCTTGCGGATTTCTTAAACTTATTCTTCTTACCACGATACCCCTTTTTGAGATGTTTTGATTTCTTTTCACTATCGCTGTCCTCATTCTTCTCATAAGGACATTTGGATGCAAAATGTCCCACTTTTCCGTAGTTGAAACATTTGAAAGGAAACTTGCCTTTGTATCTTCCTGAACCCTTCTTCAACTTCCTTATGAAGTGCGCCTCATCCATATCCGAATCTTCATCTAAACTATCACTAGTAGTAGGCTCCTTGTCTTTTCCCTTTTTCAAAACTTTGAAGGCTGCCTCCTTTTGATTGATTGATCAGGCATTGCTCTCATCTCATAGGTTGTGAGAATACGATGAAGCTCATCTACCATCAACTTATCAAGGTCCTTCATCTCTTCAATCGTTGAAACCTTTGCATCAAAGTGCAAAGGAAGAGACCATAAAATTTTCTAAACCACAACAGACTCCTTAATCTTTTCTCCTAGACCCTTAATAGTGTTAACAACTTCATCAATTTGTAGAAAATAAGCGGCAACGTTTTCCTCTTCCTGCATCTTGAGACTCTCAAGATGTCTTATGTGTCTAAAGTTTTGCTTTCTTGACTTTGACATCTCCTTCATATGTTTTCTGAAATTTATCCCAAATCTCATGAGCAATATCACAATGCATAACCTTCACAAATTTTGTTTTTGACAAACCACATAAGATAGCATTCATAGCTTTTGCATTATTTTCAAAAGCTTTCTTTGCATCTACATCTGATGGAGGGGTTGATGGAATTGTATAACCAATTACTACACTTCTCCAAACATCAAAACCAAGAGACATCAGATAAGTACGCATTTGAACACTCCAGAATGCATAGTCAGAGCCATCAAATAAGGGAGCTCTATTCGTAGCAAGACCTTCATGAGAACCCGTGTGTGCAATCAGGATTAACCTCCAAGCATTTAAGCTCTTTTTTCAAAGGAACCCCACTCTAATACCAATTGAAGAGCACACAGAAAATACTGAGAGGGGGGTGGGGGGGTGTGGTGAATCAGTATTATAAAACTTTAAAAACTTGAAACCATATTAATCAGAAATCAAAACAGCAAGAGCAACAATGAACACGGATTTCACGTGGAAAATCCTTTTAGGCAAAACACCACAACAAAACAATTGTTTTCATTAACTTCAAAGGGCACCCACCCAGATTACAAAAGTGAGCACCAACTCACTAGAAGCACCAACTTTGAACAATTGAAGCACCAACTCACTGAGATTACTCACAACCCTACAACTCTAGTCTCTTGATTCGAAATACATCCTTTCATATGTACAATCTCTTCAAACTAAGCACACAACCTCTATAATGTCAAATTAAAGTTGACCTTCAATGAATGGCTGTAAAGCTAATTGCGGGTCTGCAATGGACTGAAAACAGATTGATACGATTTGAACAGCGAGAGAAAACTACCCAAAATAATCATCAACACATGCTCAGCATATGCACATGAATAAAGGCATTAATATGCCATTGCATATGCTCAGGACTTCTCCAAACAACGCTGATAGAAAAGAATAGCAAAATAAATACACTAATCAACAAGATACATACTCAGAAATTACACTAGTTCCTTCGAACAGTCACACCTCTAAATCATCACGACTATGGTCTCCTCTTTCATACACTTCAACTCACACCAATACTAACTACAATTCACGTTCACACCCTTTCTTATCAATAACAACACATGCATGATGAAGCCCACATTACCCCTTATTGTTGTTCTGAAGGCTCCTCAAAGTTGCGCCTCAATATTTCTAATTCCTACATCTCTTCAGCAACTTATTGTTATCATTTTATGCCCATGCCTAGCTGCAGACTATCCAATGTCACCCTTAATACCTGTTGCAATCTTCATGTAACAATGATCATTGTGAACTATGGCCATGATCCAGTCGCTTATACCAATGTCTACTGCATTTGCACCAGGCTATATGAAATACATCATCAACAACAAAGACTGCACTCCACTCCAAAATTTAAAAACCCGAACACTCATATATCTGCGACTTCATGAAGAAGATGAATGTTGACTATTGAAGACTACATACACAGAAGCATTAATAAGACAATCCAGTTGGCTTCACACCACACGGCTAAGAAGACCAAACATCCATCCCCAAGTAACTTGAATGAATTTCTATCGAAAAAAAGTCTTCAAAACATATATTACAACTTTTTCAAAGACACGATGTCACTCACATACCATTGAATATACAGAGACTTCTATCAGCTTTTTCTACCGATTCTCATAACTCCACGCAAACCACAAAGATCATGTCTAGCAAAGAATCAGAACCCGTAAAGAAAAAGAAGTTGTCATAGTGAATACAAGACATTTGTGGAGAATAAATTTATTGCTTAGAAAATAAAGAATGAATATTCGTTGAAACAAATGCAAGGAAAATATCACTGCCACATTCATAAGCCGTCGACCAAACCTTAGGCATTACCATGCAAAACTTCAAGCTGCCTACTAGTGAGTCGGCAAATAAAATTAAAGCCATCTGAAATCATGTAGCAAGGAGATGCGCTAGAAATTATTAAATAGTCGAAGGCATCAAAAATCAAGACGTTACCAATGTTCGAATATTTTTTCATTGATGTCAAGGTGTGAGCTACCTGCTTGTCTACTTGAGCTGCTTGAGCTACTTGCCTGTGTGCTTGAGCTACTTGGTTGCTTGATTGAGCTACCTAGTTGTCTGGTTGAGCTACCTAGTTGTCTGGTTAAGCTTCTTGCTTGTTTTCTTTGTTAACAATCTTGCCAAGTCAGATTTCCATCAACATGCTATGTCAGCAATTGTGATGTCAAAATGCCATGTCATCCTTTGAACTTTCAAAGGTCGACTCATCAATTTTTCTTCATGGTCAAATGTCTTCAAGCCCCTCCATTTAATCTCTTGGCAGCTCCTTCAGGCAGATTTTAATCAAGGTGATCTTAAAAATTATGACGAGTCCCTTGATGGCATCGAATATTTTTTCCTAGTCAACTCTTTTAAAAATGGCACGATTTCTATTAATGTGGCGGCTGGCGAAATTTTGGTTATGTTGTGGACGGCTATGAGTTCGAGGTTTTATGATAAAGGTCTATGTTTTGATACGAAGTGTATTTAGCAGACCATTTTAATTATGTACTAGGTATCGACTAAACTTGTATTGCAATGAAAAATAGAGGGCGGCTTCAGCAAATTTCGTTATTTCTGGTCGAGTCTTTGTATTGGCAGCTTAATGAATTTCCGACAATTCTCTATTTTTAGCGGCTCTTTATTTTTTGAGAAAAATGGCTTCAACAAATTTTATTTTGTGTGGCAACTGTTTTGTGCAATAGATTTGTTATCTTGAAGTCGTGCCATGTTAAAAAAGGTCTTTAAAAATACTCAGAATTTGACATTCATTTTTCCACGATATATGCTTGGTCAATGTTATGAGGAATGAAAATTTTATTGGAGTTGACTCTTGTGATGAAGTCACGAATTCTTTTGTGATGGCGTTTACCTCAAGTTTAGAGTGTATTATGGTGGTAACGGTTTTGTTATGAATGTCGACGGTTTCTAAAAAGTCTCCAACGCATATGGTTTTAGAAGACGTGCATTTTTATGATGTGGTATGAAGACACAGGTTGTATCGAAGAGTGCTTAGGCTCAGAAATGTTTTAATCGATGCATGTTTTGAAGACGTATATGCATTCCAAGTTGCTCTGTGTGGTATCCCGTGGAGCTCTTTTTATATCGATGGTATTATGTGTGAGTCCTGGTGTATGAAAGATGTGATTTTTTAAAAAGGGGTGCCATCGCTACTGTTCAACTTTTGTTCGGGTTGAGTGAAGGGGCACAAGCTATGATGTTTTTGCGTTGGTTTTGTGTTGGGCTGTGTCAAGAGGTGCTATGAAAGATATTTTATGTCTTTGTATGTGAAGTATTGTGGTCTCCTTATTTCGGTGGTGGCTTCATTTTTTGGTAGCATATTCGTAAGTTAGAATTGTTATTTAGAAGAATAAAACAGCATGAATATACTGTGGTTATCTTTTGTGTGTGATGGCATTCATTTTGTGTTTATGCTGAAGATGCGGTATTTGCAATTGAGTCTGAGGTATATCAAACTATGTGAAGCCGTCTTGTGTAGGAGCTTCAGTGATTGAAGAAGGTTATGTTGTATTCTTCATAGTGATTCAATTTTTTGAGTCGTGGTCTTCCTTTTATGCTTCTGGTTTATATTTATTTTTATGCTCAAAAAAAGGTGATAACTGCTATGTTTGCCTGTACATGGAATTTGGAGAAGATCGTGATACAGGAGGTTGCTTATTGGGTCCATTCTTAGTTTTGATAGTACATTCATATGAGTATGAAGTGGCCGTTTCAGCAATATATGGAATGAGCTTGCTATGAAAATGTTGTATTGAATGAGTTAAGATTTGATTGTAGATCAAGCGTTCAAAACAAAAGACTTCAGAGGCTGATCAATTTCTTCTTTTGCAAGCATAAGTTAGTTTTGTGAAGTCTAAAGTTGGTGCTTCAACAACACTGGAGTTGGTGCTTCAGTCGTTTTGGAGTTGGTGCTTTGAGGGAGAGTTGGTGCTCTTAGTGGGTTGGTGCTCACTTGTGTAAACTGGGTTGGTGCCCTTTGAAGATAATAAAGCAATATTTTGTCATGGTTTTTTTTACCCGAAAGGGTTTTCCACGTAATCCTGGAGTTCATCTTGTTCATGGTGTTTTATGTTGCTCTTAATGTTTTGATTTTTGATTTATATGGTTTAAAGTTTTAAAGTTTGAAATACTAATTCAACCCCCCCTCCCCCTCTCAGTATTTCCTGTGTGCTCTTCAACCAAGTCGTCCATCATTCACAAAAAAACGTCTACAATAATAGAACCGATAGAAGTAATTACTTAGTCAAGCCACCAACATTCAAGGGTGACTCGACCATTTGAAGATTCCAATCTGATGTGGCACACAACATGAATTCAACACATGGGGCGGTGGGCCCAGCTTGATTGGCTAAAGCATCCTATTGCAAGCAAGAGCTCACGAGGTCTAGTCTCCCCACCATTCTCGTGGTACCAAAGGGTGTGTCGCACTAGTGTCACCAATCACGTGAAAAAAGTTTACCAGGCGCACTGCAATTTATAGGGGGCAGCTACCCAATTTCAATTCCGGCAATCTTAAAAAAGAAACATGAATTCAACACAAACACGTAGGCACATGTATGACTTGGCATTTTAAACAAGCAAGCAAGTAGCTAAAGTAGACAAGCTAACAGCTCAAGTAAGCACACAAGCAGCTCAAGTAAGCAAGCAAGCAGTTCAAGTACCTTGACATCAATGACAAAATACTCAACAAACTACAAATCGTTCTAGACGGTTTTGGTTTTAAGGTAATTGAAGGTGTGGAGATGTCACTATTATACAATCTGATTATCACCACCTTCTATTCAAATGAAAGCTCACCACGTACCACAACCCCTTTACCAGAGATGTGTAGGAGGTGTCCATTCATGCTAGCAGTGTTGTGTTAATATTGAAAAGGGAAAATGGTATTTCTGTAGGAGACTCCCCCTTAAATTAGTTATTTTGATTTTGCTGCCTAGGTAATAGAAGGTGTAGAGATGTTACTATCATTTACATATCTGACTATCTCAGCACTCTATAAAAATGAGAACTCACCACATACCCCAACCACTTTACAAGAGATGTGTAGGAGATGTGCATTTACACTAGTAATGCTGCCTTAATATTGAAGAGGGAAAAATGGCATTTCTATAGGTGACTCCCCCTAAATTAGTTATTTTGTTTGTAAAGGAGTTCTCTTATCGAATGGATCCTTGTAATATTTTGCCAACAAATTAAAAGGGCAATCAAAATTCACAGCACTTGCAACTAAATGACCACTTTGAGAGCTCTTTCATGTCATCCTTTTCCCTCCCCCACTTCCATTGCTAATTTCTAGGTCCCTCAACATGTTAAACTCCTCATTTAACTTAGGATAATCAAACTCATATTGATGTTACAAAAACAAAATAAAGCATATTAATTAATATATAAGAATCTTGTCAAGGCCTCAAGATTCAATTTCTAGTTTTACACAACAATTTTCCATTCTATTTTTCTGACTCCGGGTCACACAAAGAACAGAAGTACGGGATATGTATAAGTTGCAATCTTCCTTTTAGTCATCTAAGACTCATACAAAATTATTTGATTAGTCCATTGCAGCTAAAAAATAAAAACAATTCTGGTTGCTACAAATACAAGGATTTTCCTTTTATTTTTCTTACTTCAAGTCACACAAGTCACAAAAGCAAAGCATACATAGAAGTTGTGATCCTTCTTCAAATTAAAGAGTACTGAGACATTAATTGATTATCCTGTTGCAACTAAAAAATATTTGAAAAATTTCACTAGTCACTACAAATATAAGGATAATCAATGCCTTATGAGTTGATATCTCAATGTCCATAGAAACACATCCATGTGAATCTGGTTGATATCATGGGGACTTGAGCACTTGAAGGGGGCATCCCCTCATTGTCCCCCTATTTTTTTTAAGATTTGGGATGTCCCCTAAGAAGAAGCATATCCCGAGGACATCCCATTTTTTTGGTCTTTTTGGAGACTCCCTAGCATCCCCTAGTCATGCCTAACTATCCCAATGTCCAATGCCCTCTAACTATCCCAAGAACTTAAAGGCAACCACCACATCAAATGCTTGAAAATCAGCAAAAATTAAAAAGTTAAAAAACATTCTGAAACAAATAAAACCCTAAAAAAGGGTCCACCAAGCCCCCAACTCCAAACAACTTTTGAAACCAATGTCCATTGTTTTTTGCATTCACCAAAATTGAAGAGGACAAGAGGAAAAGAAAAGAAGAGGAAGAGAAACAGCTTCAAAATATCAATTAGATGATGACTCCGATTTCTAAGCTTCTTGTTGAATGTCCTATGTGTTACTTTTAAGATCAGATGTAATGCACAGAAAATTAATTCAAAAATCAGACACAATAACACAGCAGATACCCTGGGAAAACCCTCCTCTTGAGGGGAAAAACCCAGCAACAAATATCTCTCTCTATAATATATCAATAATGGCAACAAGTCTCTTTACAATGAGGCCAATCTCAAGGCCGATATGCAGCACCTTCACAAGATGCAATGATAACAAGTAATCAGCACTTCCTTGTAACTCAAATCTGCCCTTAAGAAATTCGCTATCTGCTCTTGATAATTCGCAATCTGCACTTGATTGATCTGCCCTTGAAGAATTCACACTTGGAAGAGAAGAAATACTCGAACTTAATTGATGCCCAAATGGAGTGGAATGATCTTGTATTTATACAACTTGAAGGAGAGAGGTCGTAGTGACCTTTTCACATCGCCCATTCGGATAGGGGACCCTTAACCACACTCCGTTCAGGTCTTTTGGCTTAGGTTTTCCTAGCTCTCGCTCTGTCTCTTTTAAGTGTCCAGGTCTTTCGGGGTTTATTATGCGTCATTGAGAGCTTTCATGATGAAAATATTAGCCAATTCTAAAATTAGAGTTTCATCATTTTGGTCAAGTCAAGGTCAAATGGGGCCGATAAATTGAAAAATTAGACTTAGCAATGTTGTCGGTGGAGCATCCATTGAGGCTTCGATGAAATTTCATCGGTCCGGGATACTTACTATTTTTAGTAAGTCTGCAATCCTGGGCAATCTGTCAGCATTTTCGAGATTCCGATCATCACACAGCGTTCAGAGTACATCAGACTGCTTGCATGCCAAATTTGAGCAAAATTGGACAACTTACTATTTTTAGCAGTCCGGCTTCCAGGACAAATTTCAGGGTCCAAATGCAGAGATTTTCTTTGCATGTCTAGATATTCCTTCTGGGTTTTTCGAGACCTTCGCGGTGATATAACATGCAAATCGAGATGACCACTTTCAGGATTCAGCCTTCCGAGGCTATTTTTAGGGTTTGCATGTCGAGCTTTTCTTTGCATGTTAGGTGATTCCTGATGGGTTTTTCGAGAGCTTCGCGATGGTGTGACATGCAAGTGAAGATTCTCACTCAGTAAGGAACTTGCTATTTTTAGCAGGTGTGTCTCGGCAGCCGCTTCCCAGCAGTTCAGATTCACGAGTCGATCACAGTGCCACAGAAACGAAGACAAACGGAGATCTTTTGATACACATGCAGTGCAAATTAGGGTTTCCAACTTCGGAGCCTAAAAATAGGCATCAAAAGTCAAAATCTTCGAAAACCGATGTAAACCACTGCGATCAGCGTCCTTCAGGCTATCTGCTGGTGAAATTTCAGGTCAAACGGAGCACTTACTATTTTTAGTAAGTCAAATTGGAAACATGCTAAAAATAGTAAATCAAGTGCATGCATCAGTGTCGGCAGCAAGGTCACGTGGTGAGGATCGCCTCATCCGAATTTCAACTCGATTGGAGCTTGGGAGCTATCAGAATCAAGAGCTTACTATTTTTAGTAAGCCACCCTCAGAAACAAGCTATAAATAGCAGGGTGACTAAAAGTTGCAGTGTCGACAGATTGAAAAGGTTATGAAGACGCTGTGTTTAAAATTTCAGGCCATTCCGAGCTTCAGAGGCGCGAATACAGAGAACTTACTATAAATAGCAGGGCACGATGCTGGCGAGGATGATAAAAATTCGTCTAAGTCTGGAGTCTCGTCCAGCAGGCATAGGAAAATGCGCCCATCTCAACTGGAGGCATAAAAAATTTCAAGATGCAAGTTCATCCACCACACAGGGCAAAATGCGCCCAAGGCAGGGAAGTCAAACAAAAGTCAACAGAATTTCATCTGCCTCAGGGGTCCAAATGCGCCCAAGGTGAAAGAAGGAAAGTTAAAAAAAATTTCTAAGTATGAGAAATCCGCCTCAGGGGTCAAAATGCGCCCATCCTTCACAAGCATGAAAATGCGCCCAGTTCACAAGGTGGTCAAAGGAAAGTCAAACAGGAAAATCCGCCACCCTCAAGGAAATGCGCCCAAGGTTGATTTTCATCCTTCACACAAGAGGAAATGCGCCCATCCTTCTCTCTCATCAAAATGCGCCCAAATCATGCATGTAAGGACAAAGTTTGGAAGGTGAAAGGTCACCTAAAGACGTTGGAGAAACTTCATCCATCAGCCACATCAAAATGCGCCCAAAGTAGGAGAGGGTCAACAAGGTCAAACATTCTTATCCTCCTCACCCTCCAAAATGCGCCCAAGTTCATGCAAGTCAAGACAAAAGTTGGAAGTTGGAGGGTCACAAGGCGTGGAAGCTAGTTTCATCCTTCTCTCTCATTGAAATGCGCCCATCCTTCTCTCTCAAGGAAATGCGCCCAAGTTTGAAGTGTAAGTGGTAAATGCGAATGGTAAACAAGGTGAAAATGTTACCTAGGCGTGGTAAACTCAAGGTAAAAGGTGGACGTTATCCTCCTCCACACTTAGAATGCGCCCAAGGTGGTGGGCCTTAGTGAAATCTTGCTAGGCGTTGGAAAATATTTGGAAGTATGGAGAATAAAACGCTGTGTAAAGTGTGCGCCTAGAGTAAGGGAGTTATAAGGTGTTGGAAATTTTTTCAAAGATATTTGAAGGCGTTAAGGATGAAATGGCAAGTGCTAGGCGCCTTGGGTAGAAATAAAATATTTTCTAAGTGTTTAAAATTTGCCTAGGCGTTGGGCTTTTAATGAATATTTTCCAAGTGTGTAGTGTGGAGTGAAGATGAAATGTGCAAGGCAGGCCGGAACAAATAAAAATTTTCTAAGTGAAAGTTCCTCTCCACTGGCGATCAACAAATTTTTTTTCTAAGGCAAGATTTCAAAAGTGCAAGAAGATTTTAAAATATTTTCTAAGGAAAATGTGCCTAGAACTCAGTTGATGAATTTTCCGGAGCACGAGCAACTCTTCTCAGTAATGGAGTCAGAAACAATGATATTTCAAGTTCTTCAATTTTTTTTAAGAAGTCAGAGCTACACAAAGTGATCACAGGCGAAGAACGAGTTTAAAATGATGGAAATAATATTTTTCTAAGGTTCAAAATTCGAAAAATTAAATGAACCCGTTCGTTGGGTACCCATGAATTCGAGACATTCTGAAGAAAATTTGCTTCTGGGTACTGAACATTCGTGATGATGAATGGATTTCTAAATCTTTCAAGCTTCGCCGACACTTTTTCAGTAAGGAATTTAATCGGTGCTTGAATTGTGAATTTTCCTAAGGAAGAATTTTAAATTTTCTAAGGCAAATTTGGATAAAATGTGTTTTCAAGATGAATTTGCTTTGAACGATGAATCTGAAGTCAGTTGCTTAGATAATTTTGATCAAATTCTTCAAAGGTGAATTTTCCAGAGTTGATGATGAAGTTAAGAATCCGAATTTAAGTGACGGAGCTCCAGCTGGTGAGTAGAATATGATGAAGTTAAATGAAATTTTTCGAAGAGGAATTCAAAACGCCAGTCAAAGTCAAGTTTCTAGAAGAATAATATTCCCGACGACTGGAGACAAGTGTCAGAAAAACCAGAGAGGGAAAATTCGAATTCTTGAAGTGGAGTAGTGGAGTTTAATGGCACTAGCTAAAAATAACGTCTTCTAGAATTTGAATTTTAGCTATAAAATGGAGAAGCTTTTCACTCATTTTCACAGCTGGAGAAAGCGCACTTGCTCTGAGATTGAAGCATCGAAGTAAGTTGCTGAGGTTTGAGGGAGTTCGAATTTTGCTGAGAGGTTGAACTTGTTGAAGAAGACGTCTTGGGGCTTGAGAGTTGCCATTTGAGGGACGTCTTTGCTGAGGTTGCTAGAGGCTTGAGGGTGGTGCGCCATTGCTGATTGAAGAAGTATTTTGAGAAGAAGCTTAAAAAGGTACGCCATTGCTGAAAGATTGAAAAGTACGGCCTTGCTGGCATTGAAGTTTGAAATCTGATTTGATTAGTTGAAGTTGCTGGAGTAGATTTGAAAGGACGCCTTGTATTGGTTGAAACATTGAGAACTTTAAAAGTACGGACTTGCAAGATTGCTGATTACCGATACAAAGACATAGAAATTAAAATTGCTGATTGCTGGTTTGAAGTGCAAAGTTAAGAAGTTCAATTTGCTGATTGCTGGTTGTAGAGTGAAGTCATCAAGGTTCACTTAGAAATCTGTTCTAAGTGTCGGAATTCGAATTTATTCAAGAGAAGAAGCTGAGGTTTGGTAAACACGGAAGATATTGCAGTTTGAATTAACCCAGCCCCTTATATCCCCGTATTTTTTATTTATTAACCGATTGCCGATGAAAATGTTTGTTACGTTGCGATGGCTGAAGCCAGGACAACCGAGCGACAATGGTGCTCTCAAGACAAGCCACGCATCAAGAAGCTTCAGCAAAAACGTCATGTCGGAGTCGTGTTCATTTCAGTGTTGGGTGTTGATCTGACACCTAACCCGGCTCGGCCAACCCCGGAAACACATTCAAGAATAGGCTGTTCGGGATTGGAAGTCATCGGGCTTCGGTCACTTCGCACAACATCGTCCGAAGTGGACTATATGCAGCTGCTGGTTTCCCGCCAGCTATTCAGTGTTCTGAGTTGATTATGGAGTGCGCCAATTGCTACGAGAAAGAACACCGGTCGATCACGTCACCAGATGGCCAAGTACTTGCCAATCTCACTCCGGCAGCCATTGGTGAAGCTTTGGGATCCCGGTGCATAGAAACATGATCTACAAGTCCAGGGAGCGAGCGGAGCGTATGTATGCTTCTGCTTTTGAACGATGCATGGACACAATTAACACTCACTGGATGAGCACTCCGAGGCCGTCTCGTACGAAGTTGCCGAAGCAGATCATAGCAGAGGACTTGAAGCAGGAATATTGTGATCTCATCACGTTGCTGAGCAGGGTTGGTGGATGCCCACAGTCTTACATTTTTGAGCCGTGGATGTTTTATTACATCAACCTGGTGTTAGAAGGAAAGGATTGTGTCAATTGGGCTGAGATGATCAGCGATAACATACATGAGCAGCTCCTGAGTTTGCGGAGGACTAAAACGTTTTACATGAGTTCCTATCTAATTTATATGTTGGCACGGATGACGAGGTACAGAGGGATTTCTTACAAGGAACCCATCGGTTGTGGCTCTCACCAATTCAAAATTCATGAGGCGTGTACGCAGTTGCACCTTTCGAGCACAACCCATTACAAGC
>VDFB02392559.1:0-95882 GCA_007258455.2 Sequoia sempervirens | reverse complement strand
ACATGCATGCATGCATGCATGCATATATTCATACATACAAGCATACATACATACACACATACATACATGCATATACATACATACATACATACATACATGCATATACATACATACATACATACATACATACATACATACATACATACCTACATATATACATACATACATACATACAAATATATATACAAACATACATACGTCAAACATATATTTAAAAAACTTGTACACATGAAGCGAGACATAATGTGAGCTTGTTATAACACACTCAAATTATGTCATGCTTGGGAAACATCAAGTAAAAAAAAGCAAAATGAAGCAAAATACAAAGAAATACATAACACGAGCACATTATAACACACTCATGTAATGTAAAAATTGTGACATATAACATGCTCGTGTTATGTATTGATTTGGGAATCCCCAAGCCCTAGGCTTGGATTTGCTTTGGATTTCCAACCCAAATGCTTGGAGTTCCTTCCCAACGTCCAATGACCTATTTTTGCATATTCTATAGGATTATCACAATCTCGTTCATGTTAATTGTCAAGTTTGTGTTGGAAGAATGAAGAACGTCTAGTTGTGTAGACTTTGTGTTGTCATTTATGTCACCATGTTGTTTGAGTTGTTAGTTTGATCTAGTACTCTAAACCAGTATGAAGAACCAGTTTACACCCTCCAGTATTTTGCTCCGCATATACAGTATAGATAAGATTTATCACTACGATTTATATATGGTGTTCACTAGATATATCTACATCTAGGTTCCTAATTGCAGATGGTTATTATCTTTATATCAGAAGTTATGAGTATCACAATGTTTATTGGAACAGTGTTGACTGGTTGAATCACTGGCTGGTGTTGGTATTCTGGTCCACAATCCTCCACGGTTGATTGTTTCTACTTGCGGTTTTGGGAAATGGTTTATGGATATTGGAAGCTTGTTAGTTTAGAATCTTGTGTGCTCATGTGCTTGTATGACAAGTTGGCATTATTCTGTTTACATTTTTTTATCAGGTCTATCCTTGGTTGAACTAATGTATAGTTGATATTGTAATGGATTAATTTGTGTTATGGATATATGTGTGACCTATCTTTGGTCCATGCCAACATATTGTAGCGTGCTACACACTTGGATTATTTTTGGAGAAGTTTTGTACTAACTTGGGGCCAACAATTAGTCTTTTTGGTGAATAAAGATTGCATCTAATTAGGTCAACCTAATTGATGCTTGTGGATGAATCAGATATATATGTTGGATAGTTTTGAGATCGAGGGGTTTGAGAGTGTGTGTGAATCAGATAAAGTGAAAGCAGTATTGTGCACAAGATGCAAAGATGAAGTGTGTCAAGTCTGTTTATTGAGCATTATCGGAACTGAATAAGCACTTGTTATGTGTACTCTTACCAGTTCATTTTGGCTAGGAAGATACTTTGGTATATTAATCCTTTTGTAGGTAGTGAGCCTCCTTTTCTGGATTGTGAGTCCTATCTTGGGCAATGAGCCCTCTGGTAGTGAGCCTTTTTTTTTATTCGATTTTTGAACTACTTTATATTGTGAGTTAATCCTCACTGTGGTTTTTCCCTTATTGGGTTTTCCATGTAAATCTAGTGTTTTCTATGTTATTATTTCTTTATGTTATTTGCATTTCATGTTCACACTTAATAACAAAATCAGTTGGATTTAAAGTTGATAAGTGTTTAAGGATTCTGAATGAAATTTGAGACAACTGATTCACCCCCCACTCTCAGTTATCTTGCACCTTTCAAAAATTGGTATCAGAGCTTGGTTCCTCCAGAGAAGCCTAATATCTTGAGGAAGATCCCGAAGATTGAATAAATGGATGATAAAGAAGAGCTCTAGGCTGCACTTGAAGATCTTGACAAGGCTGAAAATGAAAATAGAGATTTGAAAGAAAACCTTGATGAGGCAAATGAATGTGTCTGGAAATTGAAAGAGAAATTGAAGAAATTCAAAGAAAGACATAGATAAGTGAGTGAGAAACAAAAACAAGAGATCATTGGATTGAAAGTGCGAGTGGAAGAAAAGAAGAGAATTGAAGAATGTTTGAATATAGTGGTGAAAACTAGAACTGGAGAATGCAAAACTTTGTGAAAATAATTTCAAATATAGCTCTAAAAAGCTTGATGAGTTGATTGCAGGACAAAAAATATGTAAAGAAAAAGGAGGTTTGGGAAATGAAGTAGGTGAAAGCTGAAAGAATAATCAAAAGACTCAAAATAAAGGGAAGCAGAAAATAAATCCAAGAAACTTTGCTAGAAGACTGCCTATCAGACAACCAAATGCTCAAAGGTACCCATCTTTCAATGATGTTTGCTTTTCATGTAATAAATTTGGTCACAAGGAAACTGAGTGCAAAAGTAAAATGAATGAGTTTTCTAGATCCTTCTCTGGACAATGTTTTGCATGTAAGAAATTTGGACATAGAGCTACTGAATGCATATCTTAGGTGAGGATGATTAGTTGGGTGATGATAAATATGTTTAATGGAGGTAGAATGAATCAATCTTTCGTTAACTACTGCTATACCTGTCACAAGTTTGGACATAAAGCAAATCAATGTAGATCAAGGGTTAATGGAAATCATAAAAGTGTTGTCTACTATAATTGCAACAAACCCGGACATATCTTAAGATTTTGTAGAAGTAAAAAGGGAAAGCAGTCTACTCCAGTAGAGAAGAATGAGCCAGTGAAGAAAATTGAAAATAATGAGGTTAAGCAAGAAATGAACAAGATATGGAGAAAGAAAAAAGAGCCAGAGACGATAGATGTGTTTGTTCCCTCATCTGGTACAGAAAAATCCTCCAAGAATTAGACCTAGCATGGTCTTAGGGGGAGCATTAATAGAAAATTGTTTGAACCCCCAGGATATATGGCGTGTCAGATGTTGGAACGAGGATATGTTGTAGAGAATGAGTAGATAGAGGTTATGGAAAAGAAAAAAGAAGAAATTGTGTAGGCATGTTCATTTTTGGAGCGATTTAGGGTTTCTCAGTGTAGTGAAATAAGGTTTTTTTTTATTACCTTTTTGAAACCTACTGCATTTAATGTGAATTAGGGTAGTGCGATATTGTATAAAGCAAAATTCATAAGTCATTTTTGATCACTTGTGCAATCGAAGGGTTTGAAGAACAATTTGGACCAATCTTGAAGTGATGCTGAAGTGACTTGGAATGATTCTGAGGAAATCGGGAGAAATCATTATGAATAATTAAGAATAAAAGATGAAAGTTTTCAAAATAATCTCTCTTAGTTTACAAAAAAAAGGGGGAAAAGAAGAAGTTTCGTTGAGCAAGAAAAATTTGAAGAAAATAAGTGCAACAATGGAACCTGTTGTCAGAGGATCGAGTGGTGATATTCTACTAAGGTTCAAGGGTGTTGAGTTGGAAGAGTTTGATCATCGAAAGATGAATGAAATGGAGCTAGGGTTGAAGACAAATGAATAGCATAACGTAAATACTCTGGGTATGGATTTATCGGGAGAATTTCCCTAGTTTGTAGACAAAGAATCTATCTTGTTCCTATTAAATCAATTCAAGGACGACAACATTATTTTGGACAAACCCTATCCGATCACGAAGGAGGAAATTGAAGCTATTATTGGCTTGTGAAGTGTTGGTGACCTCCCTAGGAAGAAAATAGTGAAATACAGAGACATGGAGGAACTTATTGGCATCGATAAAGACCCCTGAGCTATACTGATAAATACTATTATCGATCCTACAGCAAGGTATGTTGCTTACGACATTTGTTATAAAATATACTTCAAAAATGGTGAAGGTTCTACTTCGGCTATTGCTATATATCTTGCACATATGATGGTGAAGGAAAACAAGTTGTTTGATTTGTGTAGCCTAATAATGGAAAACCTAATTGAGAATGTCAAAATGTCTTTGTTTGAGGGTTATCCTTTATGGTTTGGGTTTTTGCTCATATGTTTGGTATTTTACTTTTTTAGTTCACTATCGGGAAGAGAGAATGTTAAGTGGGAATCCAACATCCTTTTCGGAAAACAAGTTTACAAGTATATGGAATGCATTGAGGATAAAGCAAGTGCATGAAAAATCTATTTCTCATCCCTACAAATGAATCTGTGCTCCGGTGTGTTAGTGTCCAATCAGTTTGAAGAGGGTTCCTCTTTTGGTAAGAAAGAGTTGGAAGTTGTTATTGGTGGTTCCCCTCCAAAATCTAAAAAGAGAAAAATTATCACAAAAGATGTCATCACTATCTTAGAACAAGAGAAGAATGACAAAGAATATTTGCCTGAATTTGATCCTGATGACATTTGGATGTTGTTAGATAAAGGTGATATGAAGAAGGTTGGTGAAATGTGGTGTGCTTGCTCTCCGATGAAGAGACCTAAAATTGATGATGTGTTGATTGATTATTTTCTCAAAAAGGGTATTATAGTTTCAGATGTGTCTAACTCATTACCAGATGATCTAGTAGAATTTATTGAAGAAATAATATTGTTGGAAGGACCTGAAGGACTTAAGTTTGAAACTATTATTGAGAGAAGATGTGCCAAAGCCAAACAAATGTTATCCAAGAACATTGATAAGACAAGAGAATGCGTTAAGGAAATATCTAACATCTATAGGTATTGTCTCTAGTGGCCTGCAACTATTGATAATTTTAGAAGCAGAATTGAAGCTATTGAATCTAAGATAAATAATATTGGAGAGTTTTTATTTCTTCAAAGGAAAAAATGGAAAACAAAGAATAAGAGTTGGTGAATTGAAAGTAGTATTTCTGATTGCTCAAATATAGAGGGAAGACTTGGTTAAAAATTTCTAGTTGGTTAAAGAAATTGTTGAGGTCTAGTTGGATCATCTCTCTGCAATACTTTCTGATGCAAAAGATTGTGAATGAAAATGTCTGTCTTTAGACCAGACATCCTCATTTACGTTGTTGTCTTTATTGGATAGTATGAGTGCAAGAATGGGTTCAACTATGTTTTCCTGGAAGAGGATTCTTCCAATCATAAGAGAAAGGTACAAGAAATTTTTTCTTGTAAACAGCATTATTTTCACTTGAATGTTCAAAATGGGGAGTTAGAATTCCTTTGTATATACATTGTCACCATGTACATATTTTTACATCATATTTTTGGTCGCCCTTTGTCCTTGATTTCAAAGGGGGAGAGAATAATGGTGATAGGGGGAGAAAATGTTGTCTTGTAGGAAGTTTTCCAAATTTTGGCACATATTGCCATCAATGAAAAAGGGGGAGATTGTTGGAAGAATGAAAAAGAATGTCTAGTTGTGTAGACTTTGTGTTGTCATTGATGTCACCATGTTGTTTGAGTTGTTAGTTTGATCTGATACTCTAAACTGATATGAAGAACTAGTTTACACCCTCTGGTATTTTGGTCCGCATATATAGTACAGATAAGATTTATCACTGCGGTTTATATATGGTGTTCACTACATATATCTACATCTATGTTCCTGATTGCAGATGGTGCTTATCTTTATATCAAAAGTTATGAGTATCACAATTTTGATTGGAACAGTGTTGATTGGTTGAATCATTGATTGGTGTTGGCATTCTAGTGTGCAATCCTCTGTGGTTGATTGTTTCTGATTGCGGTTTTGGGAAATGGTTTATGGATATTGGAAGCTTGTTAGTTCAGAATATTGTGTGCTCATGTGCTCGTATGGTGAGTTGGCATTATTTTGTTGATTACATTTTGTTATCAGGTCTATCCCTGGCCGACCTAATGTATAGTTGATATTGTAATGGATTAATTTGTGTTGCAGATATATGTGCGACCTATATTTCATCCATGCCAACATATTGTAGTGTGCTACATGCTTGGATTATTTTTGGAGAAGTTTTGTATTAACTTGGAGTCGATAGTTAGTCTTTTTGGTGAATAAAGATTGCATCTAATTAGGCCGACCTAATTGATGCTTGCAGGTGAATCAAATATATATGTTGGATAGTTTTGAGATCGAAGGGTGTGAGAGTGTGTGTGAATCGGATAAAGTGAAATAAGTATTGTGCACAAGATGTGAAGATGAAGTGTGCCAAGTTTGTTTACTAAGCATTACCAGAACTGAATCAACACTTGTTAGGTGTACTCTTACCAGTTCATTTTGGCTATGAAGCCACTTCAGTATTGTAATCCTTTTGCAGGCAGTGAGCCTCCTTGTCTAGACAGTGAGTCCTCCGGTAGTGAGCCTTTATTTTTGTATTTAGTTTTGGAACTACTTTATATTGTGAGTTAATACTCACCATAAATTTTCCCTTATTGGGTTTTCCATGTAAATCTAGTGTTTTATGTGTTATTATTTCTTTCTATTATTTGCATTTCATGTTCACACTTAATAACAAAATAAATTGGATTTGAAGTTGATAAGTGTTTAAAGATTGTGATTGAAATTTAAGACAACTGATTCACCCCCCCTCTTAGTTGTTTTGTGCCTTTCAACAATTGGTATCTGTTACCCATAAAGTTCCCCTTAACTTCACTTCTTGTTGCTATCTTTTCTTTCTGCCTATGTTCTATAATCAAACTTATGTTCGAGTGGCCTTTTGTTATTTCCTTCGAACCTAGGTGGGGTTTTTGCTTGTTCATCAAACCTGTCATTCTACCGCTCATGTTGTTTGTCCTTCACTAGATGGTGTTTTCTCACCATTTTCAAACTTTCCTTTCCTCAAAAAGTAGGTGTACAAATAAAACAAATAAATTTATTAATGGGTTGCGTGTCTGAATTTGGGAACTTCACTCACAATTCATGCCTTAGGCGGTATTCTTGATGTTGTTCAAAACCTAGGTGGGTTTTTACTAAGCTATGTGAACTATCCATTTTGCCGCCTAGAAATTTTTTAGTAATTAATGAAATAACAAGCCTAGTTTATCTAACTAGAGAAATTTGCAAAAAGGAAACCAACATTTTCAAACATGACATGAATAGAAAATCAATAAAGCCATGCATGTAAAGACAAAATGATTTCAAAAAAGATATTTTATTTATATAAAAATATTTTTACATTGCACTAGCATTGCCAAAAGGAAACTACCTAGTTTGACTAAAAAATTCAAGTTTTGGACAAAAAGGACAAAGGGGTATTTCTTCTTAGGTACACAAAGTAAACATCAGGACGCAAATTCCCTTAGTAACAACCTGTAGGTGCTCAACTTGAGCTGGTGATAGAAGATTCTCGTGCGACTGGAGAAATTGTGCAAAAAGTCCCATATCGTTCCTCACCACTCCTATACGCAGAAGAGCCGTAGACTCCTCCAAAGTCTCATCTTGAATAGATGGTGCAATGCAGATAGTGTCAGATATTAATCCACTTCAAGGATAGTACTTGAGCCCATTAATTTCCACCTTAACGCGATGATGAAACTTGGGTTTCACTAGGTGCGCCAATTCTCTCATGTCCCAGTCATGACAACCAGAAGTCCTGATCACTATATAAATAAAGCATTGGATACCATAATGGTGTTGTGCACATGAGCCTAGCCCAAGAAGGCCTCACCAAGGATTCTTCATAGCACTTCTTCCTCCACCTCACTCTGCACTATGGAGACTTCTTTCAGTTGGTCCGAGGTGTGCCTAAACAATGGATTGCACTCAATTTCCTCCAGAACAATGTAGTCATTGGCAAAATTTCCATCACTTTGAGAGCTCGCCATATTGGATGCAACTGATTGCAGAAGAAAGGTGACACTGGTTGAATTTATAGATTTTTGGCTAGAGATGGGTGTATTCTCCTAAGCTTGATAAGATGTTAATTTAATTCCCATTTATGGTTGGCTTGCGTCACTTGGAATTGCAATTTCTAATCAAGCAGCACACACGTGCTATCGCTTGATATCTCTATGTGTTGCATTGATAGTTGGTGGTATGATTGGTCTTTTGGTGGTTTTTGGTGGGATCAAGATCAATTTTCTTTGTTGATATTTATTGCTCTGCTAAATTCAATTATTCTGACCAACTCCCCAAGAAACTGCAGGAATACAAGAAGTTGTTGGCTTAGTAACGGCTTTGGCACCCATCCAGTGCCACTAGTTGTGTTATAAATTTGAAATTGTAAAGGGATGAGGGGGCTATCTTTTTTTTTGGATACACCTAGGGGTGTTATCGAGAAGGAATAAGCATTTATTGCAGACTGTGATGATTTATAATCTATGTGTTATGAATTTAATGATTTGGGTACGCTGATCTGGGAATTATGTGTACAATCTAGTTATATCTCCTTTGAAAGATAAACTATATGTCTTCATTTATTACAATTTGATTTATCCCTTGAATTGGCGATCATGAATTTTCAACCTTTGAATTGATAGTTTGTGGTTTTGGTTATTTTGTTCATGCTAGTTTCATATTTATGGACTAGTGTTTGTCACCTTTTCTGCTTTCTAGTTAAAAGCACACCCCATGGATTAGAATAGAATAATTCATTGAAAATTTGGTGAGGGAGTTGTACCTCGACAAAATTAAGAGAAAATCCACAAATGAAAATGTGGACTTTTCAGAGCTGTTAGCGAATTTCGCTAGTGCTAAGTTTGGGCTGAGTCATTATTTAAGTATATGGGTCAAGAGCCATTCCATTCACTAATAGATTTTTGGTGACTCTGCTAGGGAAATTGAATTGATTAGAAATTCTGATAGTTGCCATCACGCCATGCAACAAAATGGTACTTCCTCACAATAATGTATTTCTTGTTTTGCAGCCAGACTTAGATTGGGTTGGAGCGGAGTAAGAAGACATCATATCACAATTAAATACGCTCGTGTGGAGATATAGGAGGAATGCAACAAATTATATGCAAGTAAATTTTGTCTTGGAAGAAGAGGAGGAATGCACCCAGCGACCACCTATACCTATGATTGAATGATCCCCAAGGTTGATATTCAATACTATGATGAACCTCCTCATGATCATAATCATCAACCAAATCGGCCATCACATGAACCAAGGGACCAATCCGCACATCAGCCTCAGAATCCACCTCCAACTCATCTTTCCATAATTTTTACTCCTGTGTGAGTTGGAAACTTTGTCTATTTGTTTATGGCTTCAAATATTTGGTGCAATCAAGTTGGCCCTCTTGCTTTATCTCAATATCATGATTTACCCCAAGGTTCGTGGAAGAGGTTTCCTAAAAAAATTTATCAGAATGAACAAGATCATGAAGAACATGTTTCGGCTATAACTACTATAAGTGCAATTCTAGGAATTCAACAAGATGTTTTTGTAAGGATTTTCATTGACAGTCTGGTAGAGAAAGTGAAAAAATGGTACAAAGTGTTGGAAACACAAGGATAGACAACTAAGAGGGGGTTGAATCAGCTGTTACATAATTTTAAACTTATTCAACTTTATTAATCTTATTCATAAATCAGATCAATAACCATGAAAGCATGAATGAACAACACATCAGAATCACACATAACACCAAGATTTTTACGTGGAAATCCTGTTAGGGGAAAAACCATGGTGGAGTTCAGTCCACAATATTATACCCTGTTAAAATTATAAGGAAATATAAATGGGGAATGAACATGCATTTAGGAACACTGCCTAGAGCTCACTGCTCAATTACAGAGGAAGACACATTATCTTACAGAAAGGTTCTGATTATATCCATCAGATTTTGAATTGAGAAAATAGCATCTGCTAATGCCTGATTACAGTTCTGGTTAAGCACATGAACACTTCTTCACTCTTCTTCACTCTTCTTCACTCCTCTTTACTCTTCTTCACACTCTTCTCTAGCCTTGAATGATTCAGACCATTATTCATGCACCCCACCACTTGCACACTCTCAAATGATAAAATAAATCACTAATATATATCCGCAACAAGAAATTACTTTGCTATAAGTTGGCCACAAAGAAATAATAAAATGAATACCAACTATCGGCCCAAAACAATAAATATTTTTTATGCGAATAAATCAAGGTTGGCCACAACATAGTGAATACCAAAGATAACATCCTCAAACATGAACCACTTCAATTAATTACTCCTCGAAGATCCACAACACGCTACAACACCTTGTCAGCCAAGAACATGAGAAACATGAACACTCAAGAGAAAAGCTTGGATTGTGAGCACAACAATCAATGTAGATGTGCAACACAGATAGAGCACAATCTAGAAACACCCATAAGCATCATGAATCACCAGAGAAGCATCTGCAACAACTGGACTTGGTGAAATCACATGATCTTCATTCATGAACACAAAATAAAGTAACAGAAAAACTATCAGAATACAAATCTTCATAACTTGATCAAGTCTTCATGTGGATCTATGAAACTCAACGTGGATAAACTAGATATACTCAACAAGAAACCCTTTATTCTACAACCTCTAAACAACAACATATTGAGTTCATCGACAAACTAAACTTCACTTCACCACTGACAACTTGTAGCACTTATTACAATTTTCTCAATATCCTCGACATATAAAACTTCTAATGCACTAATGCTAATAGGGCTGACATCAATGACAACAACATATCAACAACACAACCACATCCAACAATCTCCCCCTTTGGCATTGATGGAAACACATGATGTGAAAAACACCATCAACACAACTACACTTACTCCCCCTTAGGTTCGTCTCACCCATAAATTTTTTCACATTGCTCTTCTCCCCCTTTGTCATCAATGACAAAGATCTCTTCTATACAAGCTCTAAACCACATATTTGAACACCTGAACATTTGAATATATGACTACCCCCCTGAGTAGCAGCCACTACAACATCAATCTGGATCAAAATATGATCACAAAATGCACAGATTGATGGAAATAAATGTATCTTAGTTCTGATTAGGAGGGGTAATCACCCCTAACTTCCCTTTGAGATACTCAAAAGTATCATTAGCCAATGGCTTGGTAAATATGTCTGCAATCTAGTCCTTAGTAAGCACATACTCCAATCTAACTTCCTTTTCACTTACTTTCTCTCTCAAAAAGTGAAACTTGATAGATATATACTTGGTCTTGGAATGCAACACCGCAATCTTAGAAATGTTAATAGCACTTGATTTATCATAGAATATAACAATAGGATCATCATACACAAATCTGATATCCTTCAACATTTGCTTCATCCACAGTAATTGAGTACAATTATTAGCAGCAACAATGTATTTTTCCTCTGCAATAGATAAAGAAATAGCATTCTTCTTTTTGCTTAACCATGAAATCAACATCTTTCCCAAGAAAAATGATCCACCACTAGTACTTTTCCTATCATTCACATCTCCTTCCCAATCAACATTAGTAAAGGCACTCAAAGTAAGATCTTCATCTTTAGGATACCATAGGCCAAAGTCAACTATCCCCTTCAAGTATCTGAAAATCCTCTTCATAGAAGTCACATGAGATTCTTTAGGATTAGCTTGAAATCTTGCAACAATACATACAATATTCATGATATCAGGTTTGGTTTGAGTCAAGTAGATCAATCCACCAATCATTGATTTGTATCTAGTCTAATTTTCCTTTGGAAAATCATCATCAGTTGGCAACTTGCATCCGGTCACATACTTGCAACTAGCTTTGAATCTTCCATACCAAATTTCTTCATCAATTCTTTCACATACTTGGATTGGGATATAAAGATTCTTTATCTAATTGAGTAATTTTCAATCCCAAAAATAATTTCATGTCTCCAATCATTGACATCTCAAACTCATTTTGCATCTCATCAACAAACTTCATGCACAAGCTATCATCTCCTCCAAATATGATATCATCAACAAAGACTTCCACAATCAAATATTTATTATGATCAATCTTGAAATACAAATTACTATCAACAATACCTTTGTTAAATCCAAGGTTCACCAAGTACTTATCCAATCTGGCATACAATGCTTTCTTCAACCGACAAACCATATCTCCTTGATTAGTCAACTGAAATCCATCTAGTTGTTCAACATACACCTCTTCTTCCAACTTGCCATTTAGAAAAGCTGACTTGACATCCATCTGATAAACCTTGTAGTCTTTGTAACCAACATAAGCAAGAAACTATCACATAGCTTCAATTCTAGCAACAAGGGAAAAGGTTTCTTGAAAATCAATACCTTCCATCTGTGAATATCCCTTACATTCCAATCTTGCTTTGTTTCTAACCACTTCATCTTGCTCATTCAATTTGTTTCTAAAGACCCATTTAGTTCCAATTACATTTTTATCCTTAGGTTTGGGAACAAGAATTCATGTATCATTCTTTTCAATCTATTGTAGTTCCTCTTTCATTGCTTCAACCCAATGTTGATCTTTGCATGCTTCATTCACATTGTTAGGCTCAATCTTTGAAATCAAATAGTATTCTTCTGCAATCTTTCTCCTAGTATGAATACCTTTGTTCTTATCACCTATGATCTGATTCTTTGAATGATTCAACCTTACATATCTCAGAGTCTTAGGGCATTCTTGAATTTTAGGTTCTTCTGATCTCTCTTCTACTCTTTCGCCAATTTCTCCTTTCTCTTGATCTTCTTGATTCACCAAAATGATTTGAACTTGATTTTAAGTCTAACTTTTTTTTGTATTGTCATTCTAATCATCAGAATCATATCCATAGGTTCTGGATGGTGCAACTATGTCCTCATCAACCTTGACATTTTCACTTTCAACCATTTTCTTCAATCTCTTATTGTAACACCGGTAGGCCTTACTTTTAGTAGAATAACCCAAAAAGATTCCTTCATCACTCCTAGCATCAAACTTTCCTATATCTTCATCTCTTTTGATATAACACTTGCTTCCAAAGATCTTGAAATATCTAATAGTAGGATTTTGACTAGTGCATAGCTCAAATGGAGTCTTACCAGTATCACCTTTGATTTGTACCCGATTAAGTGTGTACACAACAGTACTCATAGATTGTCTCTAGTAGATATGAGGTACATTTCCTTCCAAAATCATAGTTCTAGAAACATCTAGAACTGTTATGTTCTTCCTTTCCACAACTCCATTTTGCTGAGGGGTCTGTAGTGTAGATAATTGTCTCTTTATTCCATGTTCTTCACAAAAAGAATTAAACTCATCGGAAGTGAATTTTCCACCTCTATATGATCTCAAACATTTAATCTTCAGACCTATCTCTATTTCAACCATAGCCTTAAATATTTTGAACTTTTCCAAAGCTTCAGATTTCTCCCTTAAGAAAGTAGCCCACATCATTCTTGAATAGTCATCAACAAGCAACATGAAGTACTTGTATCCTTGTAAACTTATAGCTTTAGCAGGACCACATAAATCAGTATGCACAAGATCCAACAATCCATTTGAATTTTGATGTTTGCTCCGAAATGAAATTCTAGTTTGCTTTCCTAATTGATATCCCTTGCATATGGAAAATTAGTAGGTTTCATCAACTTAGGAATATCTCTCACAACCTTAGTAGAACTTATCTTGGCAATATTACCAAAGTTAACATGACACATTCTCCTATGCCACAACTAGCTTTTATCAATTTGAGCAATGAAGAAACTTTCTCTAGCAACACTCAGGTGAAAGATATTACCTTTTGTTTTTGTACCTGATGCAATCACATTTCTAAAATGTCCCAATATTTTGCACTTACCATCCATGAACTGAAGATTGTATCCCTTATCAACCATCTATCCAACACTTAAAATATTATGCTTCAAACCTTCCACATACAGGACATCATCAGTATTATGCTTACCATCAAGAGAAATACATCCTCTGCCACGAATCACACTAGTTTTGTCATCACCAAATCTCACAACACTGCCATCATACTTTCCTAAACTCACAAACTTACTTTTATCTCCTGTCATATGATGAGAGAAACCATTGTCAATTACCCATTCATCTTTCTCTTCAACTCGAGCAGCTAGGGCTTTCTCCACATTTGTGCAATTAGTAGATTCAGTAGACACAAGATTATTTTCCTTGATAGAAATACATACAAATTCATCCTCACTTGCATTTCCTTTATCAGATTCATCATTTGTCACACCTTCATCAGCAACATAGTAACACTTGTTTTTAAATTTAGGCTTGTTATATCTTGGCTTGGAAACTCTTTCAGGACACCTTGATGCAAAATGACCTATCTTATTGCAAGAGAAACATTTAATAGGAAACTTCCCCTTATACTTACCTTGTCCTCTAGCTTCTCTTTTCACAATCAGTGCTTCAAGCTCTTCTATCTCTCTTTCTTCTTCATCGAGTTGTTTCATTTCATCCTCATACTTGAATGTCTTTCTTGATGAAATTTCACCTGTATCATATCTCTATTTATCTCTTCTAGAAGTAGTGGCCTTGAATGCAGATTCTACCTTAGCAAGGGCATCACCAAATTCACTAAACTGAAAAGAAATAAGCTTACCAATCAACATATGTCTGGTAACATTTGTCATAGTCTGGAGTTCTTCAATAGCACTAGCTTTGACTTTGTAAGAATCGGGCAAGGATCTAAGCACTTTAGCAACAATCTTTGATTCGTCTATCTGTCCACCAACACATATGATACCACACACAAGTTCATTCACTCTTTGTGTGAAAGTAGTAACATTTTCATCATCACCCATTCTCAAATTTTCATATTTCCCTTTCAAACTTTGTAGCTTAGCAATCTTTACATTAGTATCACCTTCATAAAAGGTCTCCAACTTTTTCCATATCTCATAAGTAGTCTTCAGATTCATCACATTTTTTATCTCAGTATTAGTCAAAGCATTCAACAGTGTTTCCTTAGCCCTAATATTATACTCAACATCCCTGATCTCAGCAGAAGTAGTAGGACCATTCTATGCAATAACATACATATTACTTGTAATGCTCCAGTAGGTTCACCAATGCATCTCAAATGGCACTCCATTCGAGTCTTCCACAAGGAATAATTGGGTCCATCAAATCTAGGACTATCCTTCTTATAAGTCGCCATCCTAGATCACCTCAAGCTATTAAACTTCTTCCAAGGAACTTGCTCTGATACCAATTGTTGGAAACACAAGGATAGACAACTGAGAGGGGGGGTGAATTAGTTGTCATAGAATTTTAAACTTATTCAACTTTATTAACCTTATTCATAGATCAGATCAATAACCATGAAAGCATGAATGAACAACACATCAGAAGCACACATAACACCAATATTTTTATGTGGAAACCCTGTTAGGGGAAAAACCATGGTGGAGGTCAGTCCACAAGATTATACCCTATTAAAAGTATAAGGAAATATGAATGGGGAATGCACATGTATTTAGGCACATTGCCTAGAGCTCACTGCTCAATTATAGAGGAAGACACACTATCTTACAAAAAGGTTCTGATTATATCCATCAGATTTTGAACTGACAAAATAGCATCTGCTAATTCCTGATTACAGTTTCGGTTAAGCACATGAACACTTCTTCACTCCTCTTCACTCGTCTTCACACTTTGCTTTGCCTTCGAATAATTTAGAACATTATTCATGCACCCCACCACTTACAAACTCTCAAATGATAAAATAAATTGCTTATATATATTTGCAACAAGAAATTACATCGCTATAAGTTGGCCACAAAGAAATAATAAAATGAATACAAATTGTCGGCCCAAAACAATAAAGATTTTTCATGCAAATCAACCAAGGTCGGCCACAACATTAAAACAGAAACTATTTAAAAATAATAAATTTAACAAAAAAATGGAAACTATTTAAAAATATTCACCTTTACGCCATTGTGAAGCTTTCCTTAGAGATTTAATGTTGAAAACTGAAGGTAAATTTGATTTTGTTAAGAAATTTGGAAATTTCTCCTCCATTTTTTGAAAACTTCTTAAGCTTATAGGTCGCAGCCTCAATATGCATTTTCAATAGCTTGTCCACATAGGTTGCTAGGAGTGTGTTAAAATGCATATAGCTTTCAATTGTGAAGTTTACATTCCCTTTTCTAGTTAATGCATTTTGTCCTCTTAATGAAATATTTTTGTAGAGGCATGTTGAAATAAGTTGTGCAAACTTAATTTTTGTCAGTTTGAACCAAGTGTATGCAAATCTAAATATTCATTGTCCTTGTCAGTTTGTTGTATCACTTCATTTTATGCTTTCTATTTTATTCATTTTTAGTTTATCCTTCTCCTTTTTCCTTAAAAAGTATGTAGTTTAAGTGATATTATCAGCTAGGAAGTTGGCCTATCTAGAGGTTCATTCTCATTTCGGGTAACGCACGACTCGAGAATGATCCCATGTTTCTCTATCTAACTAAGTTTCACAACTCGATTTGGGTGAAAGTTTAAGAGATAATACAGTGCTGTCACAATAGTGGTTTACAATTCCTGAGAGGAATGAATTTTAACTGAAATCACATATTTTTAGAAAATATAATGATTTAAGCCTTTAAAAGTTCTATTTTAAGGATTCCAATTGAAGAGGGTTTGATCAAATCACCTTAGATCAAACCCCCTTGGATAGAACCTCGCTAGTTTTAAACCATACCTATAAATGTGTCTCCTTTACACCTATCAAAATGCTGATAAAAATCACTTTTCATTTAGCTTTTGGGGATCAAATGAATTCATTTAAAATTTATTTCAAATTATTATGGTATTCCTCGAAATAAGATATCCAATGAATATCATTTTAATATGTTTTTCTTTTGTTATGTATTTGTTTTTAAGTTTTATTAAACATAGGTTTTTCATCTAAAATGAATTTATTTGTTCTTCACATGTGGAAAAATAGAATATTATCAAAAAAAAAAATTAAAATATGAGTGCACTAGATATTTAAGTCCTTGATCAAAAAAAAAAAAAAAAATTCGATACATACAAAAAGTTATGCGTTATACGATTGTTTATGTCTAAATTGTAATTTGTTTGACTTTGAAACTTGATTAAAGAAAAAATATTCATGAAAAACTATCTAACCAAGTGGAAGCACTAGATATCAGAGTTACAAATCTAAATTTGAAAGAATTATAATTTTATCCTTCATGGAAAAAAAGTTATGTTATACATGGCCACTTTTTAAAAATGTTGTTTTCTGAAAAAATCAATTTTCGTGGGAGATGGAAAAATAAGTGCAATTTGATTCCAAAAATTTTGAAAAAATATTTTTAGAATCTACAAACAAAATTTGATGAGACTCTAGTTTGCACCATCTTCAAATTCCTCACGGTTTAGCCGCTATAGGTGCCCGAATGTGAAGATTTAGTTAAAAATAATAATTTCAGTGTCCAGTTTGACCAAAAAGTGTAAACCACTATTATGGGATCACCCAATAGTAACTTCAAAAGATCCAAGTGGAATAAACAACATGCAAATTTGGAAATCTAAAGAAGATGCACAATCCCAACTCACAGCTTGGGAACTTCTACATTCCAAACTCCCAGTTGGAGCCTACCTTAAATTCCTTAGCCCACCTCCCCCTTGTCCTTTTTGTGGTAAGGTTGAAACCATCAAACATTGCTTTTGAATGTGCCCACATGCTAAGAAGTTATGGACTACCCTTTTTTCAATCTTACCTGCCCTATTTCACTTCTCTTGGTAGTGGAAATCTGCTCTTCTTGGATCCTTGGGGTGGCATAATTTGATTTCCAACTCTTGTTTGTTTATCATAATAAAATTCATTTGGAGGATTAGTTGCTAGGTTTCTTTAGCTCATGTCTTCTCTCCCATTGTGATAGAAATATCAATGATTTTCTCCAATGTGCATATAGTCTTGTTGAGTTTAACTGATGATGTGGAAAAGAAGGGAAAAATATTTGGTGATCATTACTTGTAAGAAACATGTATTTGGTGATCATTACTTGTAAGAAACATCTTTTGTCACAACTATAGATTCAACTCGTGCCTCCTTCTCAACACTTAACATAGGGGATTTCTTGCTACACTACTAACATTTCATGACATCTCACAGTTAGCTTTTGAGGTTTACAATTAGCTACCTTCTAATTGGGGACATGTATAGGTTTATGAAATATATTGTTTTCTTCGCTGGGGATTATCCTCCATTAAGGTTGCAGTTGGTCAAGTGTGGTAGTCTTCCTTGGAGCAAATATATGTTTGTTGTTTGTTGTTCTGCTATCCCTTGACAGTTCAGTTGTTGTTGGTAACTTTGGTCATATTTGGTAGTCTGCCTGGATGTTGTGTTGGCTATTAACTGCTCAGTTTTTTGACAACGTTTTGCTACTTATGCTATGTTCTAAACTCTATTTTTGATGTAATTTTTTTTACTTAATCCTTGATATAAAAAAATTGTAAACAATTTATAATGTGATTTTTTTTATATTAAAAAATTAAAAAAATGATAATAAGGTAAATTGAGAAGAAAATTTGTAATAACAACAAGAGTTGTGTGCCAGCTGGAGTCCCTTCCTTAAGCAATTCTAGGTGTATGGGGATGGTGTTGATAGCATAATTTGTTTAGAGTAAAATAAATAGTAGTAGGATTGAGGTTAGAGTATGTTGTGCAAGGTTTGAGGCTACATATAATGAGTTGCTATGCCTTTTAGCATGGCCATAAAGGCAGAAAGACCTTCAATCATGAAAAATTGAGAACTAGTTACATGAGATTATGGCATAAGTACATGAAATTTATTGGATTTTCATATCAAAACTAAATTTAAAAGCAATCATTACTGAGCACAATTATTTGAAGCCAAGGACATACATCAAGACTACCAGCTTAACTATTTTGAAAGATACTTTGAGTTTATAAATGATATTTAATTTCCCACATCCCATACAATATACAAACAGGATAACCAAAAGAATTACATTCAGCCTCAAAAATTGGTTACTAGTAAATTGAATATGCAAACTCAAAAATTGGTTACCAGTAAACTAAAAATAGCCAGTAAATATGATTTATAAATTAATCCTTAGCCGAAATATGATTTGTTCACATAGAAGGAATCATTCTATTATATTCAATTTTTTCAATGCAATAAAAAAACAATAGCACTTGCCATTAGAATTGGACCAAAAATAAATGCAACATAATGAACCAAAAAAAGCACATAAATATATTGGGAAAATTTATCACAAGAAAGATTCAGAATTCCTAGTCAGTAATGTAAATTTGATTAACATATTTACACATGTTAGGTATATCATGGAGATCATCCAAAAGAGTAAAAAATATGTCTTTGCTGATACGTAACTCTCAAACTTGAGAAGTGTTAGAATTTTCTTTAATCCCCTTGTCCTTGTCCTTCAAAACCTTTTTGGTTTCCCCTTTCCACATCTTGGATTGAACACCTAACTATAATACATAATCAATTTATTGGTGGGTAATGTTTTTGTGACATGTTCAATTACATAGTCACCCACAATTTCAATAAATGGTTGACCATAAATCCTGGAGGCATATGTACAACAAAGCACAAGTCGGGGGTAACAATGAGTCCAGTAAAGAAATATTAAATTTACTATTTCGATCTAATTGTCACTGTCAGCCACATTGGAATACCATGTCCATGGTTCGGTTTCAATTTTAATCTTCCTATCAATATAATTACCTTTGTCAAACTGAACACCCCATCCATACCAATATGCTTTATCATCCATAAACCTCAGAAGTGTTAATTCTTGACACAATACATTTGATTTTATGAATTCTCACAATTCTTCACCGTGACTAATTAAAACATATAACATTCTACACAGCCACCAAAAAATTATGATTTTTCTACCATTATACATTTTGCATAATTATATAAAATATATTTGGACATGAATTTAAAAAATTGAATACAAATTTTCTTACCTTTTGCGCTTAACATCAGTGGTAAACACCATTTTTGTGTTGATTTTCCCTGCTATTGATTGATTGTTCAGTAATGTAAGGTTGAAAAATTTATTATAGCAGCATAGCTAATATTAGTTGTTACTAAGTTTTATGAATTTCACAAGAATGATAAATTTAGATATGTTTTAGTCAATATTTTGGCACTAAATATTAACAAACTGAAATGCCCCAAGATCTTGAATATAGAAAACTATCAATCCCAAATAATAATAAAAAGATATTTGAGCATTACTTACTTAATGAGCTTAAAAAATAGAAGATGTAATACTAGCATTATGCATAAATAAATGCCAACTATGTTAAAAATACATAAATTTTCTATTTTGCATACCTTGTGTTTTTCAAACCTACATTCAATATATGTTGCAACTCTTCAATTGTTCACCCTGCAAATTAACAAAGAAAGACAACTTGATATTGACTTTCCATTAACATAACATCCAAATATGAAATAATAATACACCTTAAGCTAATAAATTGCCGCATCCACCCCCACTATACAATCTCAAGAAATAAACAAAATTTGTTGAACACAAGATTCAATCTTAGCAATTTTGATCAAATTTTCAATAATTCTACTTTTTTTGCTGATGTTTTTTCTCATTTAATCCAAGCTCAGAATGACTTTATCACATTTGATTCTCAATATTAAGGTGTCACTCATCTACTTATGTCATATTTTAGAAGATATTGTATCTTTATTTTTCTTCCTTATTTAGGTTTTCTAGCCTTGATTCCTTGGTATCGATTTGACAAGGCAAGATTCCATAGTCTTAATGTACCATCTACAAAACGTGTTGGAGTTCTTTTTTTATTTGCAATCTTCATATTTGAATTATTGGCTTGTTAGTTTAAAAGACATAGATGTGTAATTTATATTTGCAAATCAAACATGACATTTGCAACTTAGGGTTTTAAATGCATTCTACATGTTTTGAAAATAAACTTGAAGGAAATAAGCATTTTACATCAATCTATGGTATGGGAATTTTGCAGATTAATCTTCCTTTTAATGGATGGATCTGGTAAATTTCTTGTAAGCAGAATGAGTGTTTTAATTTTTTTTTTGTGGGCATATATCTAATGTTAAACCATTTCCATAAAATTAAATTGCATGTAGTATAAGTCTATTTGATTATTCCAAATCATCCAAAATTAGACCGAGTCACATGTAACAAAAATCCAATATAATATTTGCATCTTTTAATATTCATCCACATTCATAACATACAAAAAGGGGAAAGTAGCTACGCACCATAGGGATCTATCTGACACTGAATCAACTCCATTATTAATTGCATTTGATTTTAGCTCAAGAACAAGAAAATGCTAGCAACACTAGTTGCAAATGAGAAAATAGTACCAGAACATAAATAGGCTTCTAATTCATACCATTATTGTTTCATGAATCTTAAAACTAAGGAAGAGAATAAGGATCTCTCATATTAGATACAATAGAATCCTTAAGGGTTGAAGGCATAAAGTTGGATCATGTTCATACAATGAAAGGGGTGAGGAGAAAAATCTCTGAAATATCATAATGACAAACCTATTTAGTCTGCTTTCTATTTAGGTTCAATCGAAAACCCCAAATGATATTTTTATTTAAAATGATAATTAAAATTGTTAGTATACTGTATATACTATATTCAAACAAATTATAAATGTAGTTAGTTTCACCTTAGTTGAATTTATTAAGAATGGACACACACATACCAATATGTGATTGGTTGTGCTGACCTTGGACATTATTTAATTGTGGATGGCAAATTGGAATTGTAATATGATATTTTTAGATGAAAGATAGAATTCAGGAAGTAATATGCACTATCAAATTTGGTTTGTGTGATTTCCTAAGCATATTATGAAGAGGCATGTCCCTAATATGGGGATAAAACTAGTACATGAGCCAATAATATTGATTCGATTATCCCAAAAACATTTTATAGTTGAGGGTATTGCTAAGTGTAGCACAAAAAAATGTATCCCTGGACATTTTCACACTCATTTGAGACTTTCTTATGGATGTTGTTCTAGTTTTTCCTAGATTTAATGTTGTAATGTGGTCAACACATTAACACTAGGTCTTGGACCCTTGTGAATCACTAAGAATTCTATGATGTCTTGTAAAAGTGTTGTAAAGTGTTGTAACCCACTTTCACACTTTTCTAGGACCTTTTTATTATAATTCATCTAAAAAACCTCTTTTTTATCACTTAACAAGCCTTATTTCAAAGTGTTGTAAAGTGTTGTAACAAACTTTCACGCTTTTCTAGGATTTTCATCAATAATTTGACCCTTTCTTATGTTTAAATGACCCCTTTATACACTTACAGACCCTACTTAAGTGTGTTTCAGAGAATAATCCCATTAAACATCATTTAATACACTTTAATTCCTGACACCCATTAAAAATTCCCTGGTGGGACCAACTCGCCACTTGGGGCGACTTAGTCCCACTTGGCACAAAAATCAAAATTATTTCAAAATTTTGGCGGGATATTATTTTCTAAACCTTGAGGTCGGACTGTGATGTGGTATTTTTGGGAAATTTTACATTATCATGTATAAATATAGGGTTTTCCATCTCATTCACCCCATTAATTTCATTCATCATCCATTTATCATTCATCTTCCATCTCAAGTCAAGTAAGCTAGGGTTTTAGTATTCCAAGTCATCAAGATAGCTTCCTAAGGCATTCAAGGGAAAACTCTTCATCTATTGTTGCAGAAATTCAAGATCTATCATCATGGAAAGTATCTAATTCCTTCATTTCATGTTCATGCTTCATCTTATTTCTTCATTTGGTTTAATTACCTAAAAGGGGTTTGACCAAGGCAAACCCCTATTCCCTAACATCCAACATTTCTCTTTCTTTCTTTGTGTGTTTGCAAATTTAGGTACTTTGAAGGATTGGAAATCATTGAAGAACAAGTTGCAAAATTTTTGAAGACATATCCTTGTTGGCTAACTCAAAATATCCAAAAAAAGTCTCTTACAGTGCCAAAAATAAGAGTTTTGGAGGCGGACACCTGTCAGGAACCGAAGTGCAGACTGAGGGATTCCGTTTCCACTTTCAAATTTTCAAAAATTTAGAAGTGGACTAAGTCACCAACAGTGATGACTTAGTCCCATTGTACCTATTTTTCAAAATTTTCTATAGATTTGGATACTCATTTGGCTGAAACGGGCTCTAGTGCAGTTTTCCAAATCTAGGACTAGGTCACCCAGAATGGCGTAAGTGTCCCAGTAGGTCAGATTTTTAGGAGTATCAGCATTTCCATTCTCCATTCTAGCTTCCACAAGTTTCTAGGTACATACATTTAGTTTTATAGTTTTTTGTTTTGTTTCATTTGCATTTCTAGGTCATTTAGTTTATGTTTGCATATCACAATGTGTTTTCAAACACTTTACATTTATTTAGTTTCCATTCATTAATCAATATTTTCAGCATCTAGAACATTCCTTTTAGATATATTTCAATCATATTTGCATTAGTCTTGAGTGAAACACATAAGTTTTTGGGATACCTTTCTCCTTTTAGGTGCACAACCCTAGAAGTGTAAGAGAGTGCCTATCCCCAAAAATTTATAGTATACTAAGTTCAAGTCATTAGATATTGGGTTGAAGCTTAATTATTAAAAAAAATTAATATTGCATTGGGTTTATTTTTTCCACAAATTTATGTTCAATGCCAAATAAGTGCACTAAATAAGCTTATCGATCATGATTATGTTACTGGTAACAAAGATCTTTCTTACTGGTTTTGGGTGATTGTTAGTAGCTTGCAATCTGGATTTTGATTGACTATATATGGTTTCTATTTTTTTTAGCAAAACCCAAAAGCAGTGTACTAGTGGGCTTCTCATTTTCACCATTGCTTTTCTCCACTGCAAAAAGTACTTGGAAAATTTCTTATGCATTGTCCTTTCTTGTGAATAGGAGAAGATTTTTTGGTAATGCCAAAGTTGGTAAAGTTATTGTTAAATCAGGAGGAGAAGCATAAAATAATAATCATAATAATCACAAACATGAAATGGAAAGCTCTCAAATTCCCTATTACTAAAATATTTCTTCCTATTCACAACAAATGGCAATACATTAGGGGTGGAGAAGGCAATTTAAATCTATAAATTTTACAATCAGTATCATTTTTTTTACTTTTGCTTACAAGCATTGTTGAATGTTCTAAGTTTTATTTAAATAGATCCAAGACAAAAGATTGACACATTTTCAAATATCCCATGTATTATTAAATGGAAAATGAGAATTGCTAGATAGGTTTTGTTGTGCATAAGTCGAATATCATGATATTATACATTAGTGACTAGGCTGAAATTAAAGAACATTGATGGGAAGTAGTTGTATGTGTTATTTAAAATCAACTTTTGTATCAAAAATCATTCTATTGTCTCTAATTAATTGTGATGGCTCTAAACAAGGAAAAAATACAACTTGCTAGGGTGTATTGAAGTATTTTTTTTTCTTGTATCAATTTTGAAGAAAAGGACATGGCAGAGTATTTACAAAATCAATGATAAACTCTTAAATATCTTGCACATTTGCTAGCTAGCTATGACGATAATTTCTCTATCGTAACTAGTTGTACATATTATAGTACTGTGGACCTACTTTGGTCATTTGTGGGATATTTCTTTTTCCTTTTTATGTCAACTATATACAACATTAATGGCTTCTTGAAGTGCAGAAAGAATAGAATTTAGGTAGTTACAAATTTTTTTCGCTAGATTCTAAGGAGATGCTAGAGATTGAAATTCCTTAACAACTAGAGATTAGCTTTTTGAGGTCTTAAAAATCCTCCTATTACTGCATTTTATGAGATTTAGAATTTATAATAATGTGCCCCTATGGATAAAGAAGCTTAACCTTTCCATAGTTATTTGTTGGTGGGTGTTTTTACACCTTCTCAACACAGGCAACACAAAAGTATGCTACCTCTCTTGAAAGGTAGAAATCTACAAAAAAGTTCTAGATTACTACCACAAGGTCTCTCAGGTGTCAGGTCATGACAATGCTTTCAATAGTTCAATTGGTTGATGTGATTTGTTGGTAATCATAGGGTGGCCTTTATGGTTTACAAAGCATGGGAAGTTAGGTCTGCAAATGAAGTTTCAAGGTGCTAGAAATGAATGAACAATGGCTTCCCACTCAAAACAGCAAGCTTAAACCCACTATGTTCATCTAATTAGCATTGTTGTGATGCTTGGAATCCTACTCTAACAAGGATCTAAAAGAAACAACAAAACATAAAGGGTTGAGGGAAGTTGTTCTAAATCTAAGCTATGAATGAACAGTAGCAATGGAGGATTCTACAGTAGACAGACTCCCATAAAATAATTTTTTCTTGACCAAGAGGAACTTACAACTACATAAAGCTAGTGCAATCTCCTAAGGTCTGCAGATTTTTAGATTGTGCATTCACTTCATGAATATACAATTGAACTAAGTTGCAACAATGAAATAAACAAGCCTAGGCTAACTTTACACAGCAATTTGTCATCAACATGTGCCAAACGTATGGGCTAGAAGTCCATAAAATACTATAACAACAACCACCATTAAAGACATTCAAGAAACTAACAAGCTAAAAATAACATGGAGGTTGAATCATGCATGCACAATGAGAAAGTTTAAAGAAAACACCCATAAAACAATGCAATGCTTCCTTTTATTGCTGCAATATTCCTCTCACAACAATTCACCACCACTTACAAATGAGGAGCAAGCCCCTATTTATAGTTTTCCAAAGCCCAAATGAATGGCTAGGATTGATTTACATTGTGTGGCCAAGATTCATTACAAGTTAAGGTTTCACCTACCCCCAATATTTCATAATTTAAATTAGGATATTTTGTCCTCTCTTCAGTTTTGTCTTTTAGCAATTGTATCAATTTTGTCCTGTAGTGGTTACCATCCTTTGCTATAGTTGAAGACTACTAAAGTCTACCTTCTATTCGATGTATTTGCAACATTCTTTCAAACAATCAAATGAATCTTCTTGTAGATTTGTGTTACTGACAAGCAAACATGTTGCTTCTGATCCTGGTGGAAAGCTCCTGGAAATCACCATCATCCTTTAGTGGAAAATAAAATAGCTCCCTCCTACTCCTTGTTTGAAAGAATTTCTCAACTTGGTATTGCCTGACATAGATTCTTAAGCGGGCTTATTCAATTAGGTAGAACTCCCCTTGACATCAATATTCAGATAAGTGGCTCCCTTTGGTGGTTGCAATCACCCTTTAAGCACAAAAAAATCTACGCCTATAGCATGGTTCCATGAATTCTACACACAAGAAGTATAGTAAGTTCTTTCATACGTAAATCAAGGCAAATGTTAGTCAAATCATGCAAACTCATTGTTAGATCCACCCATGCATCATTAAAAGATCATAATATTCATCATTTTTCCACATTTGGAGCTCATTTGGACCATAAACATAAATGTGATTTCAAGAGTGCGGGTTTCCCCTAGGCCGGAAGTTGTTCAGAGCAGCTAGGAGCAGGACGGGGCTGAGGCCACGGAGACCCGCAGGAAGCCACCCACAACAAAAGTTTTGCATGGTGAACTTGGCGATCAAATTCCATGTGAGGTGCTTTGGCACGTGCAAAAATCAATTGTAAGGCACCTGAAGTTACTAGGTTAAGTTTGATGCATTTGCAGGTCTGAGGCATGTGGGTGTAGGAAGGTCGAAGGACGTTTGGAGTCTCTAATGTTAAGCAACATAATTTAGAGCATGACAACCCACAGGAAAAAAATTGCACTGTAGGACCCACGAGTGCCTCAAACGTTAAGGGCTATGTGCAAAAGTTTGACCAATTTAGGAGATGTGGGAGGGAGCTACCGGCCTGCCATCATATGTTCGCCATTAGGAATAACATTGGAAGGACGGCGATGAAAGGGAAAATCTCCTAAGGAATGATTAAGCAAGGGCGAAAATGGATCGTGAGACACTTGAAGTCATTAGATGAAGCTTTGATGCTCTTGCGGGTTTGAAGGATGCGGGTTCCATGAGGTGGAAAGGCGTTAAAGTTCGGCCGTTAAGTGATGGAATTCAAGAGATGATGACCTACATAAGGAGTTCTGCAAAGCCACAACTCTTAGAAATTTTGAGTTTTTCCAAATTAAGCACATGGAAATTTAGCCTAGACCTATTCCTCAATGATTTGGCCCCTTTCAAAAAATGCGGAAATTTGGAATGCGGAAGCTAGAGGGTCTGTTTCCTTAAAAACAGTATCGATCACATAGAAACCCACGAATGGTGACGAAGGGACAATGACCCACACAGAAATTCCCGCGGATGGAGATGGAGGGAAGACAACCCGCAACCCGCAATGAAATTCCCGCAACTTCCCAAAACTCAACAAAACCTTGGAAATTTACTTAGGCATCACAGAAACATCCCAAATCCATAGGAAACTTTTCCCCAAAGTAAAAAAATGAAGGAAAAAATGAAGCAAGCGAGCAAGGACCAAGTCAGCAGGAGCAAGGAAAAAGTGAAAAAAGGGGGGTCCCTACCTTCAACGAGGCATGTATGCAAAATATGCATAATAAATGGTGAATCGGCTAGGGAAATGCTTCAGAGCATTTTGATGACAAACTGGAATCACAAACCTAGAATCTTTGTTTCTGACCTTCACGCTAGGGAAAACAAACCAGACGCTCAACCAAAGAATCAAAACCACTAGTCAACCCAACCTTTAGTATGTTGAAAATCCAAGTGTGTGCAAATGCATTCATTCCCATCCTTAAGTTGTTGCAAGAACCTAAGCTTTGTCAAGTTAAGCTACATAGTTTATTCTAACTCCAAAAGCATCTGGGTCATTGCCTCGTTGCTAGTCAGACGTCCATAGCCCCAACAAGGTTGTCACTATGATTCTCCTAAACATTGCTCTACTACTGGTCGGGCGTTTATAGCCCCAGTAGAGTTATTCGTATCCCCCTGAAAGTTGAATTTCTTTCTTTTGATTTTCATTTTTTAATTTCTTTCTTTTGTTCATTTCTTTTACATTTTCTTTTCTCTTCTTTCTTTTCATTTCAACCCCCAAGCAGTGAAGCTCGTGTTCAGGGCTGAGAATCACAGTGGCCTTGAAGCAGAATTTTAGATTTTCACTTAACCCAACTTCACAAAAGGACCTACAATGACCTCAGGATTCTTAAAGTGTGTGAGAGATGTAAGATTTCAAAATACATCAGGAAAAGATGAGACCAACGACTTATCCACTTCGAATCAAACATCCAAATCACTTGACACTAACAGAAGACCCTCATTGTCCACTTTGAAGAATTGATTAAATTGTATCAAAGAAATACATAGAACAACCCCCAGGAAATAAAATGATGGTTGTGCGTACAAATGTGCCTGGCAGCAAACAAAAGGGACCCCACAAAGCAACAAAGTGGTAGCAAACGGGAAGCAACAACCTACACTAGCCAAAGTGGGAAAGCAAAAGAAAACCGAAGGGAAACTACTCTAAAGAAAACTAATCTACAACAAACCAACTAACCTAACGAAAGTAGGAAAGTGAGACTATATACACAAAACCTACACTACCCGAAAAAAACTATGTACAAAGATATTTATGAAGGACCACATTAAGGAAAGGAAAACCGATATTTATGCCCGTTGGGTTTCGTAATGCATGCACAAGTAGAAGGGAAATTGTTACAGTTCTAAGCCATGCAAACTCATCCTTATATTCAGAAAAATGAAGTTCAATGTTGCAGCATTCAAATTCAATGACACATTCAACAAGAATCAACAATTGAGGTGACTCATTAAACCCATGGTTAATCCATAAACAAGTTTGTCTCCCCTTGTTCCCATAATCAAAATGATACATGCATCTCTAAGTATTCATAGGAGCAAGGAAAGATAAAACCTGGATGTCACCATGCGAAGGTGGGAACATTTGAGAGTCGAGAGTGAGCACTACATCATCATTTGTTGTGTTGGCAGCCTCAGGTGGACACAATGGATGGTGCAACATCCCTCTTGCATTACAAATCTACATATCACAATCAAATTGATCAAGCAGTACAAATTGTGAAGAAAAAATTTCAAATGTGAGGAACCTTATACCTGATCTCAAGCTTGCATAATGCTAGAAGAATGAGACAACAAACATCTCTTCCAAGCTACCAGTGGGACCCGCAACCTCTATTGGTTGTTCTTCAAGGAGATACACTTCGTCTTGTCGATCCTTCGTAGTCTCAGTGTCCGCTTGACTGTTTTCTTCAAAAGGAAGCATGTTGTCCCATCTCGTTTCCCTTGTGTTGATCTCAATTTATTTATATTTCATGTCATAAAAGCATGGCATGGACGAATTTGTCCTACTACAGCTCTCAGAGTGTGTACTCAGAGTGTGTAGGAGGATCAACAATAGACAGGGAGGAAAGACTCCCAGCTGCAGCACGTAGTTGGGAAGGTATATCATCTTTGTGGGTAGCTACCAAGACATCCTAGCCTTGGTCTTCTTCTCTTCGTAGTTCATGAAGCTCATTAAGATGTTTACTTGTTTCCTCTTGTTCATCATAATTGTAGATGGAAGTGGAGTCCCTTTCCCAATCTGGGAGCTCTAATGTTTCACCATTTGGAGGTTTGGGTGATATGTCTTCATCACCACCATCTTCTAAAATGTACTCTTCCTCGGTGTCGATATACCTCTATGGCACAATTCCAAGTGGGAAGGAATTAGCAAGGGACACTGGCCATCAAGGGGATCAATGTATGATGAAAAATTTCCCTCTGAAAGTCCTCCATAAAGTATATCATCCATCGTGTATAAATGCTCTACAAGAGGGAAGGGCTCTTGATGATCGATGGAAAACTCTCCCATTTGATCCACTTCATTTTCCTAATGTGCGGGATTGTATCGTTCTTCCTCTATCATTGTGCCAACACCCTCTTGAGGGTTTCCTTTAGCTAAGTTATCCCTTGACTCATGCCCTTCGACCTCTAGCTTAATCCTTGAAACAATTGCAAGGGGCTAGGCACTTGGTTGCTCCACTTGTTCTTTAACTTGCATGATGGACTCTTGACATAGCTCTCACATGAACTCTGAATGTGCCAAATCATGGAGCCTACACCAACCTAGAAACAATAAAACTTCTAGATCCACTTGGTATCTAAGTTCCAACCAATCCCTTGTGATTCTTGACACGAGTTCATTATATCTTTCCACCACTAGATCTTCATCATTAGTTGAGGAGGAGGCCTGGTAGTGAACAACCTCAGCTTGTAGTTGTTCTCACTCCTCTAGATCATCCTTTTCAAAGGTTTGACTGCCTTCACTCATTGAGAATGGGTCTTTGAATCCCATTTCACTTAAGCTTTCATCAATATTTTATACTGCCCCAAGGCTTTTAGCCTCATCCTTTTGACTTTCAACATCTATGTTGGATGTCCCAACATATACTATTGCAATTTTTTATGATTCATCTTCTATATAGTTCCTTTTAATTGTTAGTTGTTCTTCTTCCTGAGTAGAGGATTGCTCTTCACCCATGGAGAAAATATTTTCTAATTCCTTTCTAACTGAACTTTCATCAAGGCTTCCTGCTGTCCTAAGGAATTCAACTCCTTCCTTTTGATTCTCAACCTCAATGTCTATTGTCCCAGCACTTACTTCTGTAGAACTTCTTGGTTTAGTTTTGGTGTGTTTTCCTCCAAATGTTGACTACCCTCCTACCTCAGTGGATGACTCCTTTTCATTGAGAGTTGGCTATTCTAACTTGTTCAAAAATCTCCTTGTTTGGGCAATGATGTCCACACATGATGGGAAAGTGAATTATGAATGTGGTGCATTATGGACCCTACACCACCCAGTCATTAGTACTTCCTCTAGTCTCAACCCATCTTTGTTGCTTAAGTGTTCTTGGATCAACTCTTTAAATACTGTGGTTGCTATGTTAACCAATTCTTCCCCTGGGTCTAACGGAGCTAAGGGTTGGAACATTTCCCAAAAGGGAATTTCTCCCCGCAAAACCCTTTCAATTTTGTCCAAGAAGGTTAGACATTCCAATTCATTGTGTCTGTGAGTGTCGCGGATTCTGCATTTGTTTATCAATGCAAATTGTTGAAATGGCTTGCTCAATCTCCTATTTATATCTTCTTGCAATTGAGTGATGTTGATTTGCAATTGTTGTTCCATCTCAATTCAAATGTTGTCTTGCCTTCCACTTTTCTGATTTTAAAATTCTAGCATATGATGAGATCTTCTCTATCTCAGATTTTTACTTGAAGGTGCATTCAACTTCCAACTTTCAGCTTTGTAGCCTTGTGCTCAGTCAACCCTCCCTCTAGCACCAGTTCTATTGATGGGTGTTTTTATGCACCTTCTCAACACAAGCAACACACAAGTATGCTAGCTCTCTTGAAAGGTAGAAATTTGCAAACAAGTTCCAGATTACTACCCCAAGGTCTCTCGGGTGTCAAGTCATGACACTGCTTGGAATAGTTCAATTGGTTGATGTGATTTGTTGGTAATCACAAGGTGGCCTTTACGGTTTACAAATTATGGGAAGTTGGGTTTGCAAATGAAGTTTCAAGGTGTTGGAAATGAATGAATAGTGGCTATCCACTCATAACAACAAGCTAAAACCCACCATGTTCATCTGATTTACCATTGTTGTGATGCTTGGAATCCTACTCTAACAAGGATCTAAAAGAAACAACAAAACAAAAAGGGTTGAGGGAAGTTGTTCTAAATCTAAGCTATGAATGAATAGTAACAATGGAGGATGCTATAGTAGACAGACTGCCATAAACTAAGTTTTGCTTAACCAAGAGGAACCTACAACTACACTAAACTAGTGCAATCTCCTAAGGTCTGCATATTTTCAGATTGTGCATTCACTTCATGAACATACAATTGAACTAAGTTGAAGCAATGAAATAAACAATCCTAGGCTAACTTTACATAGTAGTTTGTCATCAACAAGTTCCAAAAGTATGGTCTATAAGTCCATCAAATACTTTAACAACAACTGCCATTAAAGACATTCAAGAAACTAGCAAGCTAAAACTAACATGGAGGTTGAATCATGCATGCACAATGAGCAAGTTTAAAGAAAACACCCATAAAACAATGCAATGCTTCCTTTTATTGCTGCAATATGCCTCTCACAACAATTCACCACCACTTACAAATGAGAAGCAAGCCCCTATTTATAGTTTTCCAAATCCCATATGAATGGCTAGGATTGATTTACATTGTCTAGCCAAGATTCATTACAATTTAGGGTTTCACCTACCACCAATATTTCACAATTTAAAATAGGCTATTTTTTCCTCTTGTCTATTTTTTTCTTGTAGCCTATTTTTTGTTTTAGCTACTATAGTTGTTTCGTCCTGTAGTGGTTGTCATCCTTTGTTGCAGTTGAAGACTACTAAATTCTACCTTTTGTTCAATGTATTTGTAGCATTCTTTCATTCAATCAAATGAATCTTCTTGTAGATTTGTGTTATTGACAAGCAGACATGTTGCTCCTGATCCTGGTGGATAGCTCCTGGCAATCACCATCATCATTCGGTGGAAAATAAAACAACTCCCTCCTACTCCTTGTTTGAAAGCATTTCTCAGCTTGGTATTGCCTGACATAGATTCTTAAGTGGGATTATTCAATTAGGTATCTAACTCCCCTTGACATCAATATTCAGATAAGTGACTCCCTTTGGTGGTCACAATCACCCTCCAAGTACAGCAAAATCTACGCCTTTAGCATGGTTCCATGAATGATGTACAAAAGAAGTGCAGTAAGTGCTTTCATACGTAGATCAAGGCAAATGTTAGTCAAATCCTGCAAACTTATTGTTAGATCCACCCATGCATCATTAAAAGGTCATAATATTTATCATTGTTCCACATTTGGAGCTCATTTGGACCATACACATAAATGTTGGTTCAAGGGTGCAGGTTTCCCCCTAGGCCAGAAGTCATTCAAAGCAGCTAGGAGCAGGATGGCGTCAAGGCCACAAAGACCTGTAGGCAGCCACCTATTGCAAAATTTCTACATGTTGAACTTGGCGATCAAATTCCATGTGAGGCACTTTGGCACATGCATAACTCAATTGTAAGGCACTTGAAGTTACCAGGTTAAGCTTGATGCATTTTTCAGTCTGAGGCATGCAGGTGTAGGAAGGTCAAAGGACATTTGGAGTCTCTATCATTAAGCAACAAAATTTAGAGCACAACGACCCACAGGCGGAAATCCACACTGTAGGACCCACGAGTGCTTCAGACGTTAAGGACTACGTGCAAAAGTTGGACCAATTTAGGAGATGTAGGGGGGAGCTACTGGCTCACCATCATATGTTTTCCATTAGGAACGACGTTGGAGGGACGGTGGTGAAATGGAAAATATCCTAAGGAATGATTAAGCGAGGGATAAAATGGGTTGTGAGACACTTGAAGTCATTAGATGAAGCTTTGATTCTCTTGCAGGCTTGAAGGATATGAGCGTCGTGAGGTGGAAAGGCGTTAAAGCTCAGCCATTAAGTGACGAAGTTCAGGAGATGGCGACCTGCATAAGGAGTTCCGCAAAGCTGTGCAACTCTTAGCAGATGGCGACAGAGAGATGACGACCCACAAAAAAATTCCCACGGATGGCGACGGAGGGACAGTGACTTGCAAAGAGATTCTCATGGATAGTGATGGAGGGATGACGACCTGCAAAGAAATTCCTACAACTTCCTGAAACTCAACGAAACCTTGGCAGTTCACTTAGGCATGACAAAAACATCCCAAATCCATATGCAACTTGTCCCCAAAGTCAAAGAATGAAGGCAAAAGTGAAGCAAGCAAGCAGGGACCAAGTCAGCAAGAGCAAGGAAAAAGCGAAAAGAGGGGGGGCCCCTACCTTTGGCGGGGCGTGTGTGCAAAATTGCACAACATTATCCTATTTTGATGATTGCCTTGTTCTCACCAACAAAAAGGAACAAAGGCATTATATTTGTTCTCCAAGCATGAAAGAAACTCTGTCAAGATTCTAGGAGTCTTTATAACTTATAAGTATTTACTAAAGGGCACGTACCTCTCCATTTTATAATGTATGCATGAAAGTCATGTATTGCTAGCAACATGAAATCCATAAAGAAAAGGAAACAGATTCAGAGAGAAAAAGGGAATTCTAAGATTTCAAAAACAAGCAAAAAAATTGAATGCTCATCATAGCTATTGGTAATGTGCATGTGATTGAGTGTTGATCATTTATTTTTTAAACTCTTCCAAGCTAATTTCTTTGAAATTAATATCAAGTAACTACATATATTTCAACACATCAGAATGTATTAGAGGCAATAGAATGAAATTCATAGATGCATAAGCAACAACTGAAAATTCTAACTCAACTAATCTAATGAGATTTGAAGGTAGTGACAGGTGTATTAAAATCTAATACCAGAGGAATAGTAAGAAATGAAGTGATTCATTTTCCTGGCTTGAAGGACTGATTGAATAAACAAATGGAAATAATTTTTTTTTTAAAACATTGAACTCTTATAATGAAGTTAGTCTGAACAGAGTGTTTGTTTGCTATTTATATAGATTCACTGAAACTCCTGAGAATCTGAATAGATTTTGCTTTAAAATTATTCTAAAGCCAAAACCCTAAGAACCTTAGTACACATACATGTAAAAATTTAGCAGCAACATAAATCCAGCCAAAGATTTCACTACTCCTACACCCATTTTAAAAAACCTTCAAAATAATTCATAGGGAAAGCTCCAAATGATTTAAACTGCTCAATAAGCCATACAGTATTGAGAAAACACACAAACAACCGTAAACCCGCAATCCCTACCATACCTGTTTGTTTTTCAGCAACAGATAAGCTCCAACAAATATTGTAACCTAGAGAGAATTTTTTCCAAACACATTTTAATTCCCTCATCATTGACTGTGGTAACCAATGTTCTACAAACCAGCCACATCTCATGTCCATGCAAACTGCTACCACGACAACTCATTGAAATTATTAAAACCCTAATGGCAAACTGTCGGGAAGAAATATGATGGTGAAACATGACCTACTTTCAACAATGTCACCTGCTTATAGGAACCTTGCAACAAAGACACATTCACACAACAAAAACATTAGAAACTAATGTAAAAAATTTCCTCCCTCCATTTTTTATTCGTCGCAACAACAATTTCTAAATGAAAAAACAAAAAACCACGGGCAAAAAACATCGAGCCAATCAGAAATTTGGAGAAACCACCCAAAAATTCTACTTTAATAAAATAAATGCCACTAACCATAAGATACTCAATAAAAGGCAGGGACTAATAACAATAATCAATCATAACCTTACATGGATATACTCGTGAAGTTTCAAACACCAAGATACTTGTTTCTTTTATTTTTTAATGTTATTTTTTTTTGGAATTTTTTAAATACAATTTAATATAAAATGATCAACATGGATTACAATTATTAAAATCTTCTAGTGTCCCGATAAGCAATAATAATAAATAAAAATTAACTGCATGAACAACTCCATGTCAGTCAACTTTGTTCTTTCTAGTTTTTCAACTTCAAGACCACCAGAATTAGCCATGCAATTGGAAGCAGTCTGATATTCTGCATAGTCTAGAAGTATCGGTAGTTTGCACATAAATCTTTAATATAGAAAAAATATAATAATTAGCCTAACTTTTTCTAATGATAGAGTGTGTTAAACGTAGAAAAAAATACAATCATATTATTTGTAGGGAGATTTTTATATTAAATTCAAATCCCTCTTAAATTTTGAGGTTAAGAATTGAGTGTTAACAAGGTCATCTAGAATGTGGTCTCAATTTTAGTATTTATAGATACAATTTTTGAATAATTCATTCAAATCCATTCTTGCTAATAAATCAACAATTATTTAATATAATCGTATAGTTTTGATTAGAGGTCACAATTGGGTTTTGAAGGGGCCCGAAACCCTTTACAAAATAAAGAAGCTGATATAAAAAAATAACAACATTAAACAACAATCAGCCCAACGTCAGCAAACCACCAGCCAAAAAATAGCCAAAAAGAAGGAAACCAACAAGCAGCACTACATATTGTTCATAATTTCAATAGCTTCCATTTCACTAGCAGCCAGCTTCTACCCTTTAACCATAGTATCAGAAACCTCAATACCCGAGGCCCCAGCCTGATTTTTCATTTCGTTTCTTGTCCCCCACTAGTTTTTACTTCACTACTCAAAACATAACCTTTAGCAGCACCCTTGTCAATAGCATAATCCACATCCATCAGCTTACCCCCAGTAGCAATAACATCAACAGACATTCTCCTTTCTCTTTTTAACATTAGTCACAGGGGAAATAGCCTTCGCTTAGTCTGATATAGCCAGGACCTTAGGGGCATCTCCACCCGTCTTCACAACATTCCATATCTTATCAATTTTATCCTCAAGGGATAACATTCTTCCCTCCATATTCTATTTCAAATTGACGGTCTCCTCCTCCACAATATTAGCTACAGTATTGAGACCATCCATTAAATTATCAATTTGGCTTTGAACAGAAGGGTCCTCAGCCTTGCTAGTAACACCTCTAATACGAACATTGGTCCTATTGATCTCATGAAAGAACCATTTAAAAAGTTTTAAAAGCACATTAACACTATCATGAGCCAAACCCAACACATCAAAAAGATCCTCCCTATCAAAATTTTCAATACGTTTTCCCACAACAATGCCCTCATTTGAAGAACTCACATGAACCTTTTCAGCAGAAACTTCCTTACCTTTACCAACAGGGATAGGAGACTTCATCCTATGAATGGAACTAGCCATTTCCTCTGCAACAACCTTCCTTTTCAAAATCCTATCCGCATCCGCTTTACTGGTTCGCACAGCATGTCCACCACCTAAAGCTCTTTCCTTCTCCTACTTCTGCAACCCAATGTCAACGCTCGGAACATCCTCACCATAGATACCACCAGCCAAGGAAAGAGGGAAACCCTTCTCCAGGAGTTGACCTGCATTTAGCACCCTTCTCTTCTGGCTCCCCTCCTTAGGCTCTTGCACAAATCTAGTTGTAGGGGGAGGAGAAGAAGCTTCCCCATAAAGTTCATTTTTATCCTTACCCCCTTTAGAAGGAACAATCGCCACCATTTCATCACTGCATGTCGTATATCCCTCCTCATCCATCTTCCTTTTCCTAGATTTACCCTGAACAGTGGAAATGGGCCCTCCTCCAAAGAGGTGTACGAATTCGGGACATAATCAGTATCATCCCTATCAGACTCAGATTCTTTGTTTAAAATAAGCCTCCTCTTCTTCAGTTTCTTAGAAGCCCTTTCCTCTCCCGACTCCATCTCATAGCCCTCCCTATTTTTAGCAAGATTATCCTTCGGAGACACAAGAGTTTTATGCACATCATGAACTTTAACATGTTCATAAATCAAAAGAATCAACCCTGAGTGCAAGAGAGGATTTTTGGGTTTTTTCTTATGATCTTTAATCCCATAATCCATCGACATCAACAAATAGTATGGAAAGGACACCCATTTTTTGTGTCAAAAATGGTTAAGCAAAATAAAATGGTAATTGTTAATAGTCATGTACCTTCCTTCCAAGGTAACATACCTCATAATTTCTTCGACAACATCCCACCATAGTGCTTTCAAGGAACTCCTCAGATACCCACCACTCTTCGTGGGCTTCAAGTCATCAGCCTCATTCTTTTTGAAGAAAAGAGACATCGCGACCTGCGATTGTTTCTTATCTTTGAACACCTTCATACCTTGAATAGCCAAGCCTGTAATTTGGGCTATGAATTCTTCATCTACCACAATTTTCCTACCACCCAAATTCAGGGTTCTCTCTTTCCACCCTTCAGCAACCAAATCGGTGACCTGGAGGTTGTTACCATGCAGTTTCTCCATATATGGTGTTAAACCACCTTTTTCCAAAATCTCCCACACCTCCTTTCTCTGCTTAGCAATATCACAATAATAATTTATAATAATAAAAATAAAATACAATTCTAATTTATTTAGTTTAATTTTAACAATTAAAAATATAAATAAAGTACAACATTTGTTGAAATTTTTGTTGTGTAAATGGAGTTGCAGTTAAGTGGACTCAATTTTGGGAAAAATTTCACGGTTACGCACGCTTGAGTTGGAGTAATACTGAGATGGATGACCTCCCAAAGATCCAAATGAGATGGGTGACCTCCAAGAAAGGCCCAATGGTTCACCTCTATGAATATCACCTAGATGCAATGAGTGTTAAGTATACCATTCATTATCATGAGAGATGGGTTCTAGTGAACCATTGCTCATGAAACATGGATCAATGAGTTTGGTTTGAAAAACTACACAATTGAATTGTGACAACAATATCATAATAAGACATTTTAATTTTATTGATAAATAATCTCAATTTTGAGATGAAGCAATTACAAGGCCTCATTATGTCTGAGGAAATAACTAAATAATGTAAGTTGTTAGAGCACCTAGCTCTGTTGTTAAACATTATGTAACAACCATAAAACGCTGGATCATTTCATGCTTCTCTTCCACAATAAATCACCATGCTTTCTCCCCTCATAAACGACCAAACCGCCTCTTTTCAAAAGGCCTTTCTTCAGTGCCTCTTATTACTAATGTGTTTCAAGCTGTTTGCTTTGGGAGACTCAAAATTATCAATTGAAAACCAGTCGTCCTGCACCATTTTCATGAAGATCACCTGCAGTTCTTCAGCTTCATCCTCCTCGTTTCTCTGAAATTTCATCATAACGATCCATAAAACTCTTATTCAAAACAATTCACATTCACTCTTTTATTTTTTGATGATGAATCATTGAATGTGTTTTCAAATATTGATTAAAAACTAACACAATTAAATCAGAAATAATCTTATGTGTGATTATGGATAATTAAATGTATTCCAAAAGATCTAAAAATTAGCATTAATTAAATTTAAAAAAAAAAAAACTCTTACCTACTCTTATCTAATAAAAGGAACTTAAAAAACTCATGCCCAACTATAATAAACTTGATATTCGACACGATTTTGAGATGGAGAGCATAAATTTAAATCAATGGTGGTGTGGTATGAAAGATTTTGCACCTGAACCTTTACATTCTCCATCACCGTTGAAATCTCATCGAGGAAATCACAAAACGCCTGCAAAATAAGGTTTAAAAGGGAAATAGCCCAACAAATTTAATTGTCAAGAACAGTTTGTTGAAATCCAAGCCAGAGATTAGGCAATAACTATTTGTTGAAATCTAAAATTTGTGACAGAGATTAAATCAGCTTACATCAGTGTCTTCGGAAGACTCGTACATGCCTGCATCGTATAACGCTCTTTTTATATCGTCAGACAGAACTGCAAGGATCAAATACCTACTACACTCAATAAATTACAGAAAAACAAACAAAAACAAGATTTCTGTCAAAAGAAATGGACTGACAGAAAAACCTGCATAAGCTTCTCGAATCTGTTGGAAGCGAAGCTTTGCTTTCTCTGACAAAGAGGGATCTGCCGACCATTTATCCGGATGCCATTTCTACAACAATTGACAGAATTAAAAGCCACACTGCAACCATACAACTCAAGTTCTGCTCAATTATGACACAAAATTCAAAAACAATGTATATTCAAACCTACCAATGCCTGTTTCTTGTAAGCACTGCGTATTTCATCGGCAGAAGAGTTCTTGCTGACGTCAAGAACAGAGTAGAATGACCCATTATTCTCCATCGCACTTAACAGAAACACAGACATTACAGAATCTGATTGCCGAATTTTATAGCCAGCATTGAACAGTAAAAGCTATGTAGACATAAAGCAGAAGCCACTATGTTCTAGGGGCTACCTACACATACTAGAATGAATATCTAGAGCACCCACTACCTACATATACATTCGTATTTAGCGCTAGATTCTTATATACAAAAATATGTCAGCGACGTCCAGAGACTTCAGCGACCACGTGTTGCATGCAGACTCGACTCTATCGGCCATAATTCTACATTAATATCTGTGCTTAGCATGTAGAATTTTATATACGTGAAAAATACGCAGCATTATGTTACGTTCTCGATTCCTCCCTTACATACAACGTGGCAATCAGCATTGACGAATTATTCTGGAAACTTTCTGGAATTTATTGCGGTGGCCAGATATTTTTTCAATTGGATAAGACATGAGCAGGTGAGAAAGGACAAATGTCGGTACCGCGTGAAAACACGAATTTTTAGACTAATTATTGCGTCTGTATAGCATGTGATTATTAAAATCTAGATTTTGGATCAATTGGAGTAACGGCTCCGACAACAATGCTAAAGCCACGTATCTGTTTCACACATGGGCGGTAAATGCTAAAGAGGTAAAATATCCTTATCTTCGAAATAAAGAGCTTGTAGAACATAATATGAGTAATATATACCCACTAATTAAGTATTTTTTCATGTCAGGGAATATTTTTATTCATTTCATATCTAGTAATAAATTTTAATTTGCAATCAATATGTTACTCTGCAAAAATCTTTTCTCAAGTTCAAGAATCTAGAAACTCTAAATCCTTGATATTTTCAAATCTGCTTTTTATTTATTGTGAATAGATTGATGAGCAATTGTAGATCCTTTGTCATAAAAAATGTCTTTTCAGATGTCCTCCCAATTCACTTGCAATTATCTTGAGATGAAATCTATCATGAATTTGATAGCCAGAATCAAATATTAGATTTATTTTTTCATTTTCTATTAATGATTTTTTTTGCAACTAGCGAATGCATTTACGGTTACAAAGAATGTATTATATATATTTTTAGTGGATAGGCTATATTATGTGGGCACTTGATCGAAATTAAGTATTTTTCATGTAGGAAATATTTTTATTCATCTCACATCTAACAATAAATTTTAATTTGCAATCAATATGTCATCACAATCAAGTTAGCTTGCAAAAATCTTTTCTCAAGTTCAAGAATCTAGGAGTTCTAAAACCTTGATATTTTCATATCTACTTTTTATTTATTGTGAATATATTGATGCAACAATTGTAGATCCCTTGTCATAAAAAATGTCTTTTTCAGATGTCCTCTCAATTCACTCGCCATTATCTTGAGATGAAATCTATAATGAATTTGATAGTTGGAATCATATATATATCATTTTCTATTAATGAATTTTTTGCAACTAGCGAATGCATTTACAATTGCAAAGAATGTATTAATCAATATTGTTGTAGATCACCGCCAAAGCTCTCTATAAATACAACCATAAATACACAAAAAAATAGAATCCAAAATGCAATAGATAACATTTTGAAGAGGATTGCACTTTGAAGAATTGAATGCATTTGAGAAGAAAGGTAATAAGGCTATTCTTGTTTTACTACTTGTTTTTAAACCTCTTAACATTTTAGCTAAATTTTGACTTCATTAGTTCCTTGTTTCACTACAATTTTTGTTACTTCTTAACCTTTCAACTAATATTTGACTTGTTTTCTTACGTAGGCTCTCCAGGATTTAAAGTGCAAATGTTTTTAGATAATTGTTTGTGTATTTCTATGAGGTATTACATATCTACCTTTGTGTGGTGTCCTTGCCACCCTATTTTACCTCAACATTGTTGAATGCAATAACATAATCCTACCATATCGTCCAACTATATGTGTAATATTTATCATAGAATAGTAGTACTGGTTGAGCTTCCTTTTAATTAGTTTGTCATGCAACATCCATCCTTACAACTTGTTAAGAGAGTACCTATTTTTGGGCTCACCCACTTTATATCTAGAACAATTAAAGTATACAACAAAGAGATATTTATTATGAAAAAAAAACAAGAATAAATTGTATTGCACTATTTTTTATGTCATATATTATTCCATTCATATTAAATACTATAGACATATAGCAGGTCTACCACACTACAAAAAAATTATATCAATTGTCACTCAATGACCATATTGTCTTAGCCTCAAATAAAAGAGGAACCAAATAACATCCAAAGTCTTCTACTTGCATAGTTTGGAGAAGATAGATAGTGCAAGCAAGAGGATGTGATGCAAATTACACATACAATCCCCACCTAAAATAAGTATAGATATTCCTATGTTTCTTTCCTTATAATTGTTCTAGGATATCAAAAGATGAAGAAAATTACTTTATACAAGACTTGTGCTACCTCTTATTTTTTTGTGGTGTTGAAGAATCCAAATCTGAATCATGCTTTACCTAAAATGGAAAACCAATAGAACTTAAATTAAAATATATATAATTTGTTAAATAATAATTACAAAAGAAGATTGTCTATTGCTTACCTAGTTGACTTTATCTCTTGAAAAGAAATTGACACCACTACTTGAGAAATGTTATACAATCTGATGGAAGAGGGTTTGGTACTAGGTCACTACATGTCATAGAAGGGTATTCAAGTAGATCACAACAAAGGTGATGTCATTACAAATCTACTTGTACCACAAAAGAAAAAGGATGTAAGGAGTTTTCTTAGTCATGCAAGGTATTATCATAGGTTTATCAAGAACTTTAGCAAGATAATAGCTCCCTTGTTTTCCCTTCTCTCCAAAGATGTTAAATTTGAATGGACAATAACTTGCCAAGAAGCCTTTCAAACTCTTAAAAACTCCCTAACCATGACACATGTTAAGAGGGCCAAATTGGACCATACCTATCCATATTCATATGAATGTGTTTTATTTTGTTATAGGGGCAACATATTAGGACAAAAAGAAGGCACATTAGAATATTCCATTTATTATATTAGCAAAAATATCCAAGCAATCGAGCTTAATTATATTATCACCGAGAAATAAATGCTAACTATAATTTATGCTATCAATAAGTTTTGGCATTACATTACAAGTCACCTAATCTTTATCCATCCCAACCACACAACTATTAAGTATTTAATGAATAAGATAATAGTAAGTGGTTGCTTGGTTAGATAGTTATTATTGCTAAAAGAATTTGACATAACCATTATGGAAAAGATGGGAGGAAAATGTAGTTGTCGACTTTCTTTCCAAATTAACCTTTGCTATAGTAGGTTCAATTATTGATGACTCTTTTTCAAATGAGCAATTGTTTGCATTAACTATGCAGATCCCTTGGTATGCAAACATAGCCAACTATTTGGTTGCAGGAAGAACACCTCCACATCTATTGCTAAGGGAAAAATGCCATCTAGTGGAGTAAAGTCTCCCTTATTCATGGATAACTAGTCATCTCTTATATGTACAAGACTAGATAATGTGACACACATGTGTATCTGTAAAGATTATCTTTTTGATATTTTATGCACATGCCATGATGAGCCTTGTAGAGGGTATTCTACAACCAAACAAACATCACTCAAGGTTTTAACAATTGGCTATTACTAACCAACATTACAAAAATATGTAGTCCAATGTATAAGGAGATATGATCAATGTCAATGAACGAGTTGTCCAACCAAGAGTAATGAAATTTCCCATAAAACCATGATTGGTGTTGGTACCTTTTTGACAAGTGGGGCATTGAATTCATTCGTTCAAAACCCTCCTTATAATTAGAAGGAATATATATTGGTATGTACATATTATTTGACCAAGTGGGTTGAAGTTAAATCCTTGCAACATTCAAGGGATATCAAGGTGGAAATTTTTTAGTATGAAGAGATTTTTACTTGCTATGAGGTGCCTACAAAGATTGTCACTAACCAAGGTCCACAATTCACATATGAGTTGATTTCAACCTTGGTTAAATAATGTAAAGTTAGGCACAAGAAATTTAGCCCATATCACCCTTATTCAAATGGTCAAGTTGAAGTTACAAATAGGGAGATAGAGGTTACTTTGAAAAATACTTTAGCACTACATCGTAGAGACTAGGAAGCTTTCCTACATGAAGAATTTCAGGTATATCAAACCACACATGAAAGAAAAAAAGGGTGTACACCAAGTATGAGTTGGTCTATGGAAAAAAGGCTATACTTTCCATTGAGTTTGAATACAAAAATTTAAGGACAACAATTCAACTAGGGATAGACCTCTCTATAGTGCATCAAGATTGAATTATGTAGCTCAATGCTTTGGATGAGCTAAGTAAGGAATTAGTTCACCACATAGATATACGAAAATAGTGGATAAAATGACACAACTAGTTAATCAAAACAAAGGAATTTCAAATAGGTGGCTAGGCATTATTATATGATTCCAAGTATAACTATCACAAAGAGAAATTACAAACTACCTATGGATAGGCCCTTATAAAATTAAGGAATTTTATCCAAATAGTGTGGTCAAATTGACCACCATTGACCTTATTATATTTTCATTAATGGTCAATGAACACCACTTAAAGCCATACAAGAAGTCATTAGACAAAGAAACCTTCATGTAACAATTAATACAAACTAGTGGCCCCAGAGTTGCAACCATAATACTTTAACAATCATCAACCTATGAATGTAACATTCCTTGTCGAATCTTGGGAATTCTTGTTGGGGATGTGTGTGTGCCACACTATTTTCCTGACAAGATTCCCATGTCAGAAAGCAACATAAATGTTATGATACCTTACCACCTATGAATGTAACATTCCTTGTTGAATCTTGATGGATGGGAAATGACTATTTACCTCCAATTTTTCCTTTCAAAGTCAATTGGATTCACTCCTTCACTTTCTACATTCATTCTTACAACATTCTTGATCATTCTAATACTTCTCTTGGCTTCTCTATCACCCTCTCTTGTTGCTACCAACTTTCTACTTGGTTTCTACAAAGTTTCTTCTTGTTCCAGCGCAATTATCATTACAGATTCACGAAGCCAAACCCCCTTGGCATTGTGATATTTCTCTTCTTCCTCCTCTATCAGCCTTGAGCGCTTGTAGAAGGGAAGGTGATATTACATTCATTTTCTTACTTGCTCATTTACATTATCATTCTTGTAGAGTAGCATCCAGGTTGTCATTGCTCTCTACTTTATTGTGTCTTTTCTATCTCCCTCTTTATCACTTTTCTACAATATCATTGTCTATTGGTTGTCCATGGAGGTGGGAACATCGAAACAGGGACTTGACTGAGGCAAGTTCCAAACACAACCCCAACATTTTTTCCTATTACTATGTGTGTACGTGTTGTTCATTTTCTTGGAGCTAGCTGGCGAAGTGGACCTTGAGTAAGTTGGTATTCTTCTTCTTTCTGTGTCATTCCACTATTAGAGTAGCATTCATAGTATTCTTCTTGTTGAACTCTGCATTTTCATACATTGTTTTCAAACTGTAAAACTAAAGCATTCAAGTTTTCAGTAGACCCTATGTGTTTTTGGTTGTTACTTGACCCTCTATCCTTATAGGATGCTAGCACGTCTCTAAGACTCCAACACAACGTGTTGAAGTCTGATTCCCATGCTATTGTCCTCTAGCATGGAGTCATTTGGTCTATAGTTTGAGACCTCTATGGTCAACTCACCTGATTCTAGAAAATATTTTTCATAAGAAGAAGGGAAGTAGAGTCCTATTTTCCCTTCCTTTTTAGCATGTCCCTTCCTCTTTAATTTATTAGGTAGTTTGAGGTAGTTTAGGGTAGTTCACTCCCTTAGGCTCTTTTGTGACCTGAGAGTCTTGGGGGCAATGAATCCCCCTTCTCTACACATTTAAATGATAATTTTGGTTAGGATGATGATTTTATTGGATGAGGGGATTTGATGGAATATGAAAGGTTTGATTTGGATTAAAAGGATTAAACTAAAACCTTCTTTCAATACCTTGGTTGATTGATGAATAAAATTGGATATATACTTAAGATAGGAAAGTTCTTAAGCAATACAAGAGTGATATGCTAGACTTATTATAGGCTAGGTTCTTAGGAAAGCTATGATGAGTAAATTATAATAGGATCTAAAGGTCTTGATTTCAGGTTTGAGTTTAGAAGGATGAAACAAAGATGATATGGATATGAGTTGGAAAAGTCCTAGAAAGATGAAAGGCAAGGTGAATTATGACATTTTTGGATGATGGGTTCTAGATTGGTTTCAATCTCATAGCAAGGGATGTTCTAGTATTTTTAAAGTTTGGAATTGTGATTTGATTGTTTTGACAACATTTTGGCAATAAGGATTCAAATGTTTGTCCTAGGATTTGATGCAACAAGACTCAACAAACAAAGCAAAAACACTAGTCTAGATGACAAGGTATAAGGATATTCATTGGTTTTATACAAGAAGAAACACCAGACACATGAACAACCTATATTTATTTAGGTAGGTGTGTTATTCCTCATGGAATCACAATGGCCACTTTTGTCTCCACTTAATCAAACTTATACCATATATCCCATTAATACCATTTACCACATGATTGGATAGATAGTGAATATAAGGTATTGTACCACCTTACACCCCTTACCTTGGAGGCTAAATACTTTCCCAAAGTGAGCCCCATTTCAATATATGGAGGTAAATGTGAGAAATTTCCACCCATTAGTGATGCAATGCAAGGAATAACAACTAAAATTTCTTAAGCTAGGATGAACAAAATTATTAGGGAGTCCTCCAAATATTACAAGGTTATATGAGGCCAAATCCATAGATGAAAGGGAAAATTCCAAAAAAAATGTAGGAGAGGGTACCCACTCTCCAACATCACTTCCCCAAGGTATAAAGTTATTGGGGACTTAGCCAAGATTGACAAGATCCACTTCTAAGAGGGTTGTCTTTCGATTCACCCTCCACTCTTCATACTTTGTTGAAACACGAGAGTTGAGGTCATCCCATAGGGTGATAAAATATCTAGGTAGGCCCTTTAGAAGGAATTATCCAAATGGTTTTTTTCACCCAAGATTGCACAAAGTGTAAGGGGAGAACATACACACATTGGGTTCCTTGGGATAACAATGAAAAGAAAAGGAGTAAGTGATGTTTTTGATCCTCAAAATCACACAATGGTGTAAGAGCATAGCATAAACATCACTTACCTCAAAAAATGAATAAAAAATCTCAATGTTAAATTTTAGTTAAAAAATATAAATATCTACTATTACGTTTAAGACACATAAATCAAACTTTTAGATTTAGAGAAAGTCTTGGGTAAATGTTTTTTTTTTTTTATCTGTAAGAAATGGATTAGAAATAATGATAAAACCCTCGTAAAAATCATAAAATAAAGTTATGACCAAAAAAAAAAATTTATGTAAAAAATGTGCTCATCATAAGATTGAATAGTGATTGCAATTGTAATTTTCATATTTCTACACCTAGTCAAACCAAATATGCTTTTCTTATAATTTTTTTATTTTAAAAATGAAAATACAAAGAACAAACCCTTGCTAAATTTGGAAGAGCTTTCCAAAATTATAAACAAAATATTAAAAAAGTCTTTTATTTTTGGCTTAGAAAGTAGATTTAATTAAAATAACAAAATCAACTTAACTCATGCAATTTGGAAGATCTGTATCTTATTTTTGGATAGATGATTATATTACTTCCATAAAAAAATGAGAGAAAAATTCAATGTTGTTTGCAAGATATAACCAAATCTTTAAAAATAATAAAATTGAAACAACTCACTTAATATCAATGATATAAACTTGATTTTTTTTTATAGTAGCTTAATTAGATAATCTTTGATATTTTTTTTATCATATCCATCTAAGCTTATTGTAATTGTGTACATATAATATCTAAGAGAAACAATAACTTACAAAGAAAAATGGAAAAGGACAATGGAGGTGATTCAATGTTGACTTGAGAAGGTATTGCTTTGATTATTTTAATTTATTGATTTCTTATTTCACTTTGTTCTTCATTGCTTGATTAGAATTGGATTGCTTGAATCTTATTAGTTTGTGTGGTTGTTGTTATTGATTCATGCTTTATTTTCCTAATTTATGATTTTACATTAGGTACTCATGTAAAAATTTCTCATAAAGTGGAGTAAAGGAGAAAAAACCAATGGGAAATAAAACCCCCTCTCCAAAAGAGAAATGCAATGGAATGAAATGTACAAGTGAAGAAGAATTGATAGATGGAGAACCCATGATGACCCCCCAAGGAATACTTATAGCACAAAGTACAATGAATGTTCTCACCATAGGAGAGAAGAGTGAGGAGGTCATGTGACCCCCCAAAAAAAATGTGAAGTGATGAAATCCATGTGAGGAAATGCTTCCTCCCAAAACTGATAAGAGAAGAGAAACCATGCAGCCTCCCCTCGAAATGACTCTTGTAGTGTTGGTAGATGCTCGACATTGGACTATGAAGATGATCCATTAACACTAAACAACATTTCTCCCCTTTCCAAGAAAAAAAACCACAAATGTGTGCAAGATGACTTCCCATTCTGAATAGAAATATGTAGGAAGTAAGATGAATGTCTTTGAATGATGCACATGATCCAACGAATGAAATGATGCCTTCAAATGATGCTCAAAGATCTCCAAGCCAATGTAGATGTGTGATGGATGATGATAAGATAGATAAGGTACCATAAAATATTTTGGAACATGGACCATGTATGTGTGGCTATGTCTAGACTGATGTGAATTTATATTGTTGCAGATGATGATAATTGAGTTGGATAGGTTGACTCATGAATGTCTACCCAATTTTTCATAATAGAAGCCAATATAGGCAAGGAAATATTAATATCCAAAGATGACAATGATGATGAAACTTCATCAAAGCTAACATCAAATAGAATATGAATGTCCTCAATAGTGTCATCCAAATCTACAAGGTGGGATTCTACAAATAAATATGTGATGTTTAGTAGATATACATCCCAATGTGGTGGATCTAGAATGATGATAGCAATAACCTGATACAAAGAATCATTGGAACTAATGAATGAGTCAACACTTGATTTATAAGTAGCAATAGGTTTTGTGGGAGATGATATCTCAATGAAATCCATCAGACTACATTGTTCATCCCCAAATGATGGTGTCTCACAAGATGTCTGAGTGAGATTGAATGAGGTTTTTGCATATGTTAGAACTAGAGGATCAAGTAAGGCACTTCCATCACTAAGATGAATTTTCTCCAATTACTTAGTTCGATAAAACCAAAATTCTTCTATTGTATTCCTTTTCTTTCCACAATAGCCACATTTGATTTTATATTTAGTAGGAGGATTATGAAGAATACACAAATTGAAGGGATTTAGTGTGTGAAACATGATCACATGAACCAACAAACTGAAAAGAAGAAACACCTAGATTTCCCCCTTGATTTAGAGAGCCCCCCCAATAAAGACTAGTGCTAATTGTAGCCCCCCTATAACAAATGTTCAAGAAATTTTTATGTTATGAAGATTATATGCCAAAATATTTTGTTTATAACTAACAAATATTTTTACATTTTCTTTGAAAAATGGTGACCCAAATCTTATTTTTACAAGCAAAATCAGATTCCTTGTGAAATTCTGATAGAAATAAAAAAAAGTTTACAAAATTTTGATAAGTGGGGTGAAAGTTATGCTCATCAAAATCTGCTTACAATGTTGACTTCAAAGGTTAAAATTTGATATTAAAGAACAACACATCAAAAAAATATCAATTCTTAAATGTTGACATTGGAACTAGCTTTCCAATGATTATTTAAAATTAAAAAAATACCCCCCCTTTGCAACTTATGCCAAAATGAAAAAAGGCTCGTTTTACAAATCCTTTAATGAGCCAACAGTTTGAATGTAACCGCTAATGGTTATCACAAAATGTGAGTGGTCTTTTGGTAGTTAGCATACTATATATAGCTGACATGCACAGGTATTAGTAATAATAAATGTTATAGTTGCACTAGAACAAAATTTTAACTAGGTAAAATAAATGCTAACTATGAACACTAATGCTAGCATGAATGTTATAAATGTGTAAACCACTTAGTCAAAGCAAAGGTCAAGTCAATAATGTTGGTGTAGGGTGATTATTCTAGAAACCTCTTGTTTCAATGGGTTGTTGGAGATCTGTGTTATCATTGATGTCAATAGGGAGATTGTTGCACTATGTTGTCTTTATTGAACACCTAGAATACTAAGAGGGGGGTGAATCAGTATTCTTTGAAACCACTTAACCATTTAAAAATTTATTTCAAGCATCATATTCAATTTGTAGTAAGGAAAGAAACTATGAAAGCAACCATCAAAACACATATCACATGAACATATTTTTACATGGAAAACCCAAAAAGGGAAAAACCACAGTAGCTCACAATTATTATAACCGATCATAGCATATTAGAGAAATGCTCACTACTAGGTGGACTCACTATCCAATGGACTCATTGTCCAAAGAATAAGAGAAATAAAAGAGAGGGGTGGCTCACTACTAAGATTTTAATTGCTACAAACACATCTACAATACATGTAGGAAATATAGTTCCACTAAAGCTCAAAATACTAAATCAACACACTTCATGTTACACAACTTTCATAATTTGCTCCACTTCACATTTGCATGCTATACTTAGGAATTAAAATCACACATTATCTACACACCACACACATCTCATCTCTAATCATCACTACAACAACGAAAATGATCTTATATTTATACCCATTACATTCACAATCACCTACAGTGTCAATTAGGTTGGCCTAATTAGATGTATCATGCAAACCAATAACTTGTTAGCTCAACATCAAACATACATGCTTCTCACCTTAATTCAAAACTTGTAATAAATAGAATATGTCAGCATGGACCTATAATAGCTCCCACATAACTGATCAACACTTCATTTAACTTTGCACAACCCCAAATATATTAGGTCAGCATCGCTGGTGAGACAACACCAAAATATACCAATTGATTATCCACAAACTGATATGCGGACCTCCAAAACACACACAACTTGGACTACACACCCTTTTGACACCTGTAAACACTTCTACAAATCTGCATAACTAGATATGCTTCTATGAAGGAATGCAAACCATTCCATACAGGTACTCTGCACTGGCAACACTGTCACTGGAAAACCCGATATATTGTCAATCATAACTTTTGCACCAAAGGAAATAAAGGAATGAAACTTTGGATTTAAGGTCCTCAAACATGTACCAAAAATTCTTTAGAACCACAAACAAAAATACCTCAATATGAACCATTGTGGACAAAAAAATTGATGCTCTATACATTGAAAAATGTGTTTTGACACTTAACCAAATAATCAATCCATTTATTCTTCACTGGAGAAAAAAATCTACATTTCTATATTGGAATACCATCTCCATGCTCATTCAAGATTTACCAACCAACTGTACCTTAATGTAGATATTAAACCACAATGTTGACATCAATGAAAATATTGTATAAGCCCATGATCATGTTGCCAACAACCATATCAATGACAATCTCCTCAAACTTCCAATAGTATTTAGTGTTGTCATTGATGTCAACCTATTTCAACCTATTTCAACCTCTAGTGTGGTTTTGATAAAATGTTATAGATAGGGAGATTTTTGCAATATTTAATGTGGTGTTGATGAGAAGGTGTTTGTGATGTTGTTGATGCAGTTGGTTCGCTTGGTTTCCAAGTTCTTTTGAGAAAATTGTATAAGAGTGTACAAGGGGACATAATTGTGTTCAAAATTGTGTTCCATATTTATTCATGGTTGAAGATGTCCTTATGTGGTTTGGATGAGATGATTAGAGGTTTTTAGAGATCTTATATCCAGAGTTTTAGGTTCTGGATCATGTTGTAGAAGAAGTTGTGTTTGACAGTATGTTGGACTGTGAAGAAGGTTGTCTAGGAGAAATGGAATTTCTCCACATTTCTCCAAATTGAGGTTTCTTGTCTTCCGGATTTGGGAATGTGTTAATATTGTCTACACCTACCTTCCCTTGGATTTTTGTGTATTTAGGTATTCCGCAAGGTTGGTTAGTGTGTTGGATGCCTATGGTAGTGTGGCTGGTTGTATAGAATGATAGTATTCTCAGTTGTTGGTGGTTGTGGAAGTATTCTTGAATATTCTGGGATGTTTTGTGATGTTGCTTCATGATTCAAAGGATGTTTCCAGACTTGGTGAAGAGTGAATTAATTGTTTGGTAGCGTTAATACAGGTTTAGTGAACCTATCATGTTAGCATTACTTGTGGATGTGCTTCATGGTTTGTGAAAGCGTGGTGAAGTGTTTCGGTGTAGATTTGGCTCTTGGTTAACCCATGGTGTGGTATTCCTTCACTTCTTTCCATTTTGGAAGTGTTTGGTGCCATCCTATTTGTTGGTTGCATGTGTGAGGTGTATACGTTTCATTGAGGCAGACCTAAACAAGGTTGTTTTAGGTCGTGAAGGATATATAAGCAAGTTCAATTGTTGGAGATGTTGTACATATGAAGTGATATGTGAATGTGATCAATTGTGGTGATATGAGTGTGAGATTAAATTCCTTAGGCTACCAGATGCAATGAATAGAAGGTGTTTACATTTTTAGTGTGCTTGAAGTTGTTGGAGGTAGTGAGCTTAAGGTTGCGGATGGTGTAGAATTGTTGTGGTAAATCTTCCTATTGCTCCGAGGTAGTGAACCTCCTTGTAATAAAATTCTTCTATCATTTTCTATTCTAGATAATGAGTCCTTTGGGTAGTGAGCCCTTGGTAGAGATCCATTCTTCTCTTTCGGGCAGTGAGCCTATTGTATTTTGTGTTTTTATTCATATATATATGTTAGTTAATCCTCACTATGGTTTTTCCCTAATTAGGGTTTTCCATGTAAATTTGGTATTATATTATGTATGGATGTTTATGTGTTGATACATCTTAGTTTTTTTACATTCATGTTGATACATAATAAGGGTTTAAATGTTAATGAGGGTTTGAATGTTTTAATGTACAACTGATTCACCCCCCTCTCAATTGTCCTATGTGTCTAACATGAGCATGGTGAATGAGTTATTTGAAGAGTAAGGAGGTTGATTTTGGATGTTACACTTGACAATGAGGTTGCACAAATGTGGAAGGGCGCTAGTAGAGACATATATTTAAAAAATTCCTCACATATACTACTAATCATCCACTCTTTGTAGCCACCTATTGTGAGGAATTTGTACTTCATTGAACAAAGAGTCCCAAATTCCTTGAACTAGCAAAGGTACTACTACAGAGAAGGAGTTGGTAAATGAATGGAGGTTGTTGCCTCATCTATGAAGATTTTCAAGCCACTAGAGAAATTTTTTGAGAAATCTACCACAAAAAAAATTCATAGATGGAAAAATCTATTAGTCGCCAATTGGAGGTCAAAAACTACACCTTTCTCGAATAGATTTTGGAAGCTAAGAAAGCTATGTGGAGGAGAATAATTCTTGAGGAATCTTTATACACAATATATACATTCTTTTATATGTGCCACAAATAGAGGTGTAAACCTCCACACCACACCATTGAGTATGATGATGAAGCCATGTGATGGTTGCTTATGGAGAGATGATTTCTAAAGTAGGTTGGTCAAAAACCATAAGGGGGATTGTCACATACAACTTTCTTTTCCCAAAGCAATATCAAACTGCCTAGGAACACCTTAAACAAGACTTTCTACACCATTAGAATTATTTGGATTGAATGTGTCTACCACTAATAGTGGCACAACTTGTTAATGGAGGCAACTTTGTGGCTACAATCAGGGAGGATTTTTTTGTGCCATGTGAGGGAGATTGCAAGTGGATGAGGTCATAGATAAGTTGTAGGTGAATGCACATGTAGGTTGATAGGTGAAAATTATAACCACGAACTAGTGAGAAATGATCTCCAAATAACAAGGTGTGGATGATCTTGAATGTCTTTGATTCACCCTCTAATAGCTTGAAACTAACAAAAAAGAGCCCACAACCCAACAAAAATGGAATCTCACAAATTCGACCATACAAGATGATAGGCCAAAATTGATTGCAAATAGGCTAGAAATGCATGCCAAAATTCCTACAACAATAAGATGGATAGGCGGCCAAAATATTTTGCAAGAAGAAAATGTAAAGAAGGGGGATTCATCACCCATAAGGCTCCAGGTCACAGGAGATCCCCAAGGAAAAAATTTCCCTAAATTACCTCAAGTTGTTTGATGGGTGTTTTGGAAATCAAGTGAGCCAACCATAGATGTTTTAAACTACAAACTAGAAAACTCATTGTCTAAGGATGGAAGCACATGAACTAGACTCCAATACGGTGTGCTAGTGTCTCAGGGACGCGTTGACATCTTGTACGAGTAGAGGTATGATAAAGAACCAAAGAACAAAAAGGGCCTACTTACGATCTAACTATTGAGGTCTTACAATTTGACGAAGAAAATACAGAAAGAAAAAAGTACAACAAGAAGAATACTAGAAAGCTATTCTAGTACAAAAATGACAAAGAAAGAGTAGGAAAAGATGTCATTCCACTTGTGAAATCCAACTCTTCAGTTTTAACTCCAAACAGGTGGACCAACACCTACACACATGAAAATGGGAAAAAATTTGGGTTGTGTTTGACATCTACCTCAGTCAAACCCCCATTTCGATTTTCCCACCTCCACAAATAGCCAAATATGCAATTATATAGAGAAATCGATAAAGAAAATAAAGGAAATGACATTATCAAATAGAGTGCAAAGATAGCTTGAATGCCACTCTATAAGATACAATAATGCAAGTAAATGAAAAGAGCAATATCACCTTCTCTTTTGCTAGCACTCAAGGCTAAGAGGAGAAGATGACAAGAGGTTACGCCTTTCCAAGACGATGGAGCTTTGTCAACCTACAAAGATGGTGGAGTTGCAATAAGAATATGTTGTAGAAGCCAAGTAGAGAGGAGAGAAAAGGAAGAATTAGTTGTTACAAGGCGTCTCGGGCCATTACCATCAACAAAAGGTGAGGAAAAATGGAAACCATGCATGAAAATTGTTGTTTGAACATTGAAACATTGTAGGATGCTAGCATGACACACAGACGTTCACGCAGCGTGCTAGTGTTCAAACACGTCATGCTACAAAACAACGTGAACATGAAATGCACAAAGTTCATTGCAAAGATGACACACAAGGGTAGTTGTTTAAAAGGGGTGTTGGAGCATCCTAAGAGGGAAAAAGGCTAATGCAGGGGCTAAAATGAGCCTACAAAAGATGCTAAGGGAGTGGAAACTAAAGTGGATGCAAGAATGTATGTGAAATTGCAAGGGGTGCAATTTTATGACTATACACTTGGTAATTAGGTATGTAATTAAATTTGATATCTTCTAGGAACCAATATGATTGAACGAGGATTAATGCTCGAAATTAGTACCAATTCTTATGGAGAAAATTAGATTGAGTTGAAAGATGGATTACATCTTTAAAAATAATTTGAGGATAGAAGAAATCCCCATTATGGATGTCCTATGATAAATGGGATTTATCTCTGCAAAACTCCTAACCATTATTACTTGGGAATTAAATATGGAATGAGACCACAAAATAGGTTTTCACTTAGTCAAAGAGTAGACTAATATGGGATATAAAAGAGCCTATGTACCCAAAATTTTGGAGAATTAAGGGATGGAATGAGAAAGTTGATGTCAGAGGTAGGAAATTGGGGTGACAAAGTTATTTGTCAGGTGAGGAACCACTAAAACCTAGAAAAAGATGGAGTAATATGTTGCTAAGTACACAACAAGATAATGTATAGTTTGCCAAAAAATGAAGATAGGATGTCGTCATTGGTAGGAAATGTGTAATCTCTTGAGATTCCAAAGGGGTAGTGGTAGAATGCAAGACAATTTAACCTATCTATGTCAGCGGAATTGACATAATGTTATGGTAGAAAAACTCACCAAGGTAACCAACATTGGTTGGAAAACTGACTTATGGGATTTTGGTCCTAAATAATATATTGTGTGAGGTAGTTGCTTAGTATTCCTGAGAAGGTTGTCTCAGTTGAGAACAAGCAAATAATGATACGGTTGTGTGGACCATGATCATACTATGAGACATTCAATTGAACAAATGCACAATATATTATTGTAGCCAAATAGGAAAAAGAGGAAAACTAAATCTTGAATGATTTGTTGAGTACTTGAAAAACTTCTAACATTGAGGTTTGATCCATTATATGGAAAGGAAGTTTGGAAACTCTATTAGGTTGAAATAGGCTAGGGAATAGGGTTAACCTTAGATTTGATAGGTTGTCAAAAAGGAGTAAAAGATTGAAGAAATCAATGAAACTATGTCGATACAAAGCTTAAGTATGAAGCAATATCAGAATTGACAAATATCCAAGAGCAATGTTGTGCTCAAGATGGACAAGTGGTCAAGAGCATTACTCTTGGCTAAATTAAATAGATAAGTAAGAGATGGACGAACTCGGATTTTGAGTTATCTAAAGGTGTAAATACCAAAGGTAAGGATGGGACCCATGGTGTAGTGTGCAATGCATCATCATTCCTTTTCTATTTGGATTATACTAATGATAAATTTGAGAGCCAATGAGAACGTGCTTTCAAGTCACTATAGTATAGGTGTTGTGTGTTATTAATATATTATTGTATGTGGGATGTACATAAGAGATATTATGAATACAACTCATAAGCTCTTTGAGAGAGTATGTGTGAGAAATACAAGTTTTCCCTATGTGATAGCAAGGCCACACGATGCAAGGTCTGTGAAGGACAAAGTTGAAAGGAGTGATGCTACATAGGATGAATGTTTTATAAATCTTACATATTTTGAGAACGGTAAGTAAAAATTTATTTGACTTTATCTGTATGTTAAAATGTTATAGATCATCGAGGATGACGATTCACAAGGGGGGAAGTATGTTACACCCCAATTGTGTAATTACTATTTACTATTACTATGTAGGGTAAATGTGAATGTAATTTGTAATCTGATAGTGAATAAATTGTGCTTGCACTTTGTTATCAATGCATTATGAATAAACACTATTTCATTTAATGTCATATGAAGAAATGCATATGTGTGAAATGGATGGTTATTGAATTAATATTCTAACTATCGAGATGTATTATGTGTAATGCATGTTTTGTGAACAACTAACTACCATTTTCTTGTGATAGTTGGATGCAAGTATATGTTCATTCCTCCAGGTGGAGGGTAAGTATCACTCAAGAGAAGATATTGTTCAGGTAACTAGTAATGTAACCTATCTGAGCTTACACACACCATAGTAGAATAATTGAGTTGGGTTATTATGAGGGAAGTAGGTAAGTCATCCTTAGTTTGATGTGTTTGCATTAGTAAGGGTCTTGTTTACTATTGAGTGCATTATTGGGTGATGTTATTTGTTTGATCTTGTGAGTCCATCATGTTACCATGATTGCTTGTGTGGTTGAATGAGTATTGGGATATATGCATATGTCGGCATACGCATACAATAAATATAATGGGATGTCCATACGAGCACAATGACATATGTATAGACACACATATATGTATATAAATTATTGATATGATGCTATAGTCATGTAGGTCGTGATCCTTCAGGTATTAAATGGATCATTTGATTGTCGTGTTGATAGATAATATATATATAAATACACATAAGCATAAATTTTTAATAGAGGGGTGTGTATACATATATATAGATATATAACATATATTATGACTATGTGATTTCTATCTTGTTGTATTCTTTTGTTATCGAATGAATCATTTGACTATCATTTTTCCATTGAATATATATATATCTATATGTTTGTACACACACATGTATATACATATGCATACGTAAGCATTAACGATTATTCGAGAAGTGTGTGTATATATATGTATGTATGTATGTATGTATGTATGTATGTATGTATACATGCATATTGTTCAATAAGAATGATAATTTGGATGTATGCATTCTAGATATTGAATGATGTAAGTATACTATCTATGGTCGAGTAATGTATATCATACATTTGATTATCGAATGATGCTTGGAAAAGTAATTATATATGTTTGTAAATATATATATATATGTACATAATATAATATAAGGATATATATTATATTATATTATATATATACTATAAATATACAATGCAAGATTGAATGATTGTTTTATTCTTAAACGATGGTCTTTATATATTTACATAGCTCAATGTATCTACGCCTTGACCAACTTGTATATATACTACACAAAGAATAGAGGTTGGCTTATGTCAACATATGTAAGGTCAATGTAAATAAGATATTGCATGCTATTTAATAGTAGGGTTGGTGCATGAATCTTTGCAGAATAAGTGCAAGAGGAAATGTGAGGTCATAGGCTAGGTAAATAATATTTATGATTGTACTTGAGAGGCCAAATAGTTCTCTTGTTGTCCATGCTAAAAGAGTTTGTAATCTGCAAACAAAGAGCAACCATTAAGTTGATGTTTAATGATAGAATAAGTCAATTCTTTTTATGGGAAGCTCGTGGACTTAGTAAACTATAGGTGCCATGTTATTTTGCATCGAACACCATCTGTAAAGGAAGGTATACATATCGACGACTTTGTCAAACTAATTTATTAAGTGAATTGACTCATACTATGACTTAGTTGATATAAGCTTGGTGTTGTAAATTTGATGTTGACTGATTCAAATGTAAATTAAATTGCACCAACTCTATATGTGAATATGAAGCTTTGGCACCACCTTTGAATCCTTATACTTGTAGATGTCCTTTTGAAATTGCAAACCAAATTATATCATGTGGAGATTTGAATTAGTCTCTAATTGTTGTCGATCAATAGGGTCGATCTATAGCTGTTTAAGCTGAGTATGTGCTTGCATGTTCACCACCTTTTAGCTATGATATATGTGTTATTGTGCATGCTTGTTGCTATCAAAAACCATGCCTAAACTATAGGCTTTGTCGTCACCAAATTGCTATATAAATAGTGGAGCTACTTCACTTGTTTGGGACACATTATTCCTTGAGCAAGTTTCTGCATTTTATTTACATTTCTATTTGCAATATTATGCCAAATACAGTGAGTGAGAGCTTTGAGAGAATTATTTGTTAGAGAGAGTTTGATATTATTATTTAGAGAAGTATTTGCCAACTTGAGAGATAGTGCTTATTGAGTCTTTGTTGAAGGATCGATACAAGGCTATTTGTTGTTTTGGAAGTGTTGTGACTATAGCCAATTGATTAGAAAGCTTATCAAAGACATGAGGAAATTCTTCCCTTGTTTTCATTAGTGTTGAATGATTTGCTTCTTGAGTATTTAAACTAGTCTTTGTAGTTACTTGCTTATAGGGAAAAGTAATGTTTGCTTTGAAAGAAAAGTGGAAAATATTTATTTTATTTGTGTAACATTTGTAATTACTCCATGATAGGAGAGATTGTTTTTCATAGGTATTGTTATTATACTAGATATGATTAAACATGGGTAAGAGAGAATTTTTGTCATAGGTATTCTTATTATACTAGATATGATCAAACATCTACAAGCTTAAGGAACACTCATAGTTAGATATTTAATTATGCTAGATGGCTAGTAGGTTGCTCCTAGGATTGTTATCAAGTGAAGGGAGGGAACTGGTAATTTTCTTAATGAGTTATGTCACCTTAGGTTGAGTTAAAGAGATAGGTTATCCTAGGGAGTAGCTTGCCCATGGAGAGGGATTGCCTAAGCATAGATATAATGGCCTCAAGTCAAAATGAGCTTGCTATAGTGTAAGTGAATGGTAGACTGTCACTCAAAGTACTAAGTGAGGATACTTTGGCTAAAGTAGTGTGATTGCTTGAGGCTCCACTGTCAATTCACTATGTCCATTGAAATGCATAAGGGGTACTTAGTGTAGGTTATAAATCCTAGTCATGTAGGGCACAACACTAAGCTTAGAGTGGTATGTCATATGGGGTTACTCAACCAATACCTTTGTCGAAGGGTAGGGCCATCTATCATTGATAGATATGTGGGGGACCGCATATGAGTCTGTGGTTGGTGAAAAAGTGCTTGAGTGATGTTTCTCCTCCTTAGCAAGCAACAAAAGACTAAAGTTTTGAAAGGCAGATTCCTGGACCATCTATATTTTATGCTAAGAAACTCGGTGGAGATGTGTTTGTAATTGTGTAAATTCTTGGAATATTATAATTTGTGAAATTATTATATTGGAATGGAATCCTTATTGAATATTGTATGACATATTTGTTCAAATATGAAATCTATGTTTTGGGAAGATTTATAAAATTATTTTGGATTATAATGAAAAATTAGAATTTGTGTTATTTTAATTATGCGTGTAATTTACATTATTGGAAGAAAAAAAATTATTGTTATGTCATTGCATCATGATTTATTCACTTAAGGTGAAAACAATGGAAATTTTACTGTGAAGTATTGGGGTTGTTACATAGAATGTCATTTGATTTGTGTGATTGTGAGCAGATACTTAAGTAAAAACTCTAGAAATTTGTTTATGCTTCCACATTTTACATACATGTCAACCTTGGGGAAATTTCAACTACAAAATTTGAAAAAAATCCTCTATCCTTTAAGCTTCAACTGATGTCCATACCCTGTTCTAAAGCTCCTATTTCGACACAAGTAGGGAGGATGTTGGCAAATGTTGTGTAATTTGGATTTACACCCGCCAATTGCATTTGCTTGAAATTTTCTAAAGCCTTTTCAAAAAATCCATGTTGTGCATATCCTTCAGTCATGGCATTCAATGAGACCACTATTTTCTTTTAGTCAGCCTATCAAACTACTTGAAAATAAGAGTGGATTGCCATAGTCTTACATGTTTGTTACACATTTACTTTTTGTAGATTTGATTTTTCACTTAAAATTATAAAGTTGAATCATTTAGAGTTTCAATTGGGGAAAATTTGACATGTTGAGAATTCAATATATTTTCAAAGCGTGGTTATAAACATTGTTTGTTCTTCACATCCAAACATCAAAAATTAGGGAAACTTAATTCTCATAGAGTGTATTTTACTAGATCGAATACACATGTCTCATATCAATTTTGTGCACAAGTTCAAGTTGACATTGATAGAAGTGAGCTCAGATAATGCACAATCATATTCACAAACTGTCAACAACAACATAGTGATAGATATTTATCTTCTCATAATGTGATTAATCTATTTGATTCAAGACGATTTAATTTATGCCGCACATTATTTTAATGGAAATATGAAAATTTTTATTAGTGGTAGTGAAGTTGCAAAACTTTACATGTTATATCATTCATATATTTATACATATCACATACATAATGATAAAAAATTGATACATGCATTTATTAAATTACATTGATTGATAGAGCTAAATAATGGGATTCATATTATGATTACTTTACTATTGAAACCTTGTTTTACTTATGACTCTTATTCATCATAAATTCTTGTGGCCCTCCTTTAGTAGATATAATTGATTTTCTATGCATCAAGGTGTACAACTTTTAGACGGAGATCCTCCTTTGGATCTATCATACTTTCTATCTCCATATAAATTTATCATTTAAATGACCTCTTATGTTCTTAATGCATTCATTGATATGGTGGGTCTTTTAGCAAAAATTCAAAGATTGCAGTTGGTTTTTACCCTTGGGTGTCAGAATAACTTTTTGCCCAAGATGGACATTTACATCAATATTTTTAATTGAATCTTCATCTTCTAAGACCTATAGCAGCTAAACCATAAAGAATTTGAAGATGATGTGAACTAGTGATTTGTGGAAATTTGTGTGTAGATTCTAAATATATTTTTTTTCAAATTTTCCAAAATAAATCATGAATCTTTCAAGATCTCCTTTAATAACTGGTTTTAGATAGAAAACAACATTTTCAAAAAGTAACATTTGTGTCGTGCAACATAACTTTTTTTCTATAAAGGATTAAATTTTAATTTTTAGAATATATATTCTCAACATCAATATCTAGGGAAAGGATATTTTTCCATAATTTTTTTATGCATATTTTTTTTTAAATTAATTTTTGAAGTTACTGTAACTATAATTTGGACATACGTGTGTGTCGTACAACCTAACTTTTTGTGTATATATCAAAATCCAATTTTTCTTTTTTGGGTGAAATAAGGAAATCAATATCTAGGGAATGGGTATTTTTTGAAACTTTTTACAATGGTTTACTATTTTTCCACCTCTGCACAACAAAGAGCTTGATGTTAAGAGAAAAACCCATGTTTAGTAAAAATTGAAAATTAAATACAAGATAAAATGAAAATATATCAAACCTAGATACTTGTTGGAAAGCTAGTTTCAAGGGCTACAATCTTGAAAAACATAATTTTTAAATGATGTTATTTAATCCCTCAAAAGGTAAAGAAAAAGTGGTTTTTTGCCAACATTTTGATAGCTATGAAGGAGACTCCATTGTGGGTATGATTTAATACTATAGGGGTTCTATCCAAGGGGGTTTGATCTAAGGGGGTCTTATCTATCCCTCTTCAATTAAAACCCTCTAGATGGAGCCTCTCAAGACTTAAATCATTAGTTTTTCTAAAAATAGTGATTTTAGGCAAAAATCAACACATCCCAAAAGTGAGACATAGTATTGTGGCAGCACCCTTCGACCACAGGAGTCTATAGAAATAATTGCATGCAGATTTTAGAGAGTTTACATATCATTAGATATTCGTTAGGAGGTGTGTGTGCCTCTTCTAGGGACACTTTAGCAGCTATCCTTGTTGAGATAAGGAGAGAGGTTTCTTGTGATGTGCCTTTGAGCACAGTTGAGCTTAGAGTGCCAAAGGACATTATCAAAACTAAATGTTTTCCCTAATATGCCACTAGATTGCAGGTGAAGGGATATCGGGTTACTAGGTGCATTGATCCTAGGATGGCCCCACTAATATATCCATGATTTCTTGCTGCATTTGGTTGTTATCCAAATAATGACCAAATTCCATTATATTTTACACATCAGTTATATGTTGAGGCCCACTTAGGCCTCAACATTAACTATTTGTATTTTCCTAACCATTTGGGGCAAGGGCATGGAAGGGTGTGTGATAGGGATGCATATCAACATATAGGTCAAGAGCCCCCAAATTATAGGGCCTTGGTTGGGTCGAGGATGCTTGTTGTCGCTCCATCCATTAACTCTATTAGAGATCCAAGTTGTCATGTCTTCCTAGCAAGAAGCAATTGACGATATTGTTGATATTGCAATCTAGGATTAGTGGATATCTATAGATTGTGTGGGACGATATTTGATGAGACAAACACATAGGTTGTCTCCTATTGATTCAAATGTATATGTTGTGACAAGAATTCCATCTTCAGCTAATATAGATCACATTGAGTGTGATCCCTAGATTGTGAGCGATACATGTTGTAGGTTGTCTGACGACTTGATGAGAGCCTATGGTGTGATCTCAAGACATTTTGGATCCCATTGGTAGATGTTACCTCATTTTTGGGTCAGTGTTACAATGAATATTTTTAGATTCCAATAGTTCCATCCCAACATTCTAATATTTCTCCAACACCTGGTGCCCGGTCATCTACTCCTACACCTGGTGCCCAATCATCTGCTCCTACACCTGGTGGCACCCTATTACACCCCATTGTGTTTTACCTATTTACTATTACTATGGTTGGTTAAAATATTGAATAAATGGATGTGCTTGTATTTCTGATTGGAAAACATGTGTTTACATTGTGATTATATTGTTTAGAAAATGATGAAAGGAAGTTAAATAGATTTAATGTTATGATTAACTGACAAGAATATTGATTCAATTTGGTATTCTTATTATGAATGATTATATGTAAATGATTGTTTTGATGAACAAGTAACTAACATTTCAATGTTCTAAGTTGAATGTAGATACAGGGATCAAGCCTTTGGAAGGAGGGGAAGTATCACTCAAGAGAAGTGATTGGTTGGTTAACCCCTAAACAAAGCCTAATTGAGATTTTTCACACATGCACTTATAGATTGGTTTAGTTGAGTTGTAGTTCTGAAAATTAGTAAGTTATCCCTTAGTTTCAGTTGTGGTAGAATTTGGGAAGGTTTACTATTGATGTTAATGTTCTTGTTGTGATATAGTTAGAGTTCCTTTGTGATTGTGAGTTCTTCTTATATGATCTTCAACTAATCAATAAAGATATATATGTATACATTGTATGTGTATATATGTATACATGTACATGTCAATGATAGACCCATAGATGTGAGTTAATACGTACATGAGTATACGTAGGTAGACATACCTATGCATGCTCATGGACGGATTGCTCATGGCCATGAGAATATCGAAAAGATAATAAGACATGTATATATATGTATATATACATCGCGTGCATATATATTATCGATGAGTTTGCAAATATGTACCATTGTTTGAATAAATAAATGTATATATACATATATACACACATATTGTGTATATCATTATATGTATGTATATATGTATATAAATATATATACATATGACTTTATATATATATGATAAAAGATAACATGTATATATATTCTATCGACATATCAAATGATATATGTGTTTTATGTAAGGTTGATGAGTATACGTAACTACACACACATATATATATGTTATTATTTAAGCATTGTTTATTATTTACAAAGAGTTGAATTTATAATGAATAAAGCATAGATTTAATGATGTGTAATGTGCACAATGAATAAAAGATATCATGGTATATAGCAAGTGCTATATATAGCACAATGATCAATAATTGTGAGTTGACCAATCTGCTATCAATATGCATAATGCTTGTAGACTCAGTCAACAGATTTAAAGAGGATTTGAATGATATTTAGTCGATGTCTTAGTCTTTAGAGTGCAACACCAAAAATGCATGGTGTAAGAACTAGGTGGTGCCAAAATATGAATCTGCATTATGATTAAGAAGCCCAGAGAATTGAGAATAATCTGGCGATGTAAGACTGGGTAAAAGGTAGAATAAGTCTTGGTTTTGCTGGAAAAATTGGAATTCGACTTGTTTATTACCTCGATTTGTTGAGATAACTCTTGCTATCTCTATTCCAATTGATTTTTTGTTCTAAATAGATGACTATTGTTTTATATTTCTGCCACTAGTTGAAGTTAATTTGCTGATTCAACCTTATAGCTGAGAAGTGTCAAATTACAGAGCTTAATAATAGGCAGAAAAGTCTCTTAATTTTGTATAAATAGAGGTGTGGGATACTTCATTTGAACGCATTGTTTTTACCTGCATTATGTTGTTTTCATTCTGAGTTTTTGCTGAGTGAGTTGAGAGTTGTTGTGAGGAGAGTTTAGTGAGTTTGTGAAGTATTTTTGAGTGTGGATTGGGGAATTGTTGTTGAATCTTGGAGTTGATTGTGATTGGAAGTTAGGCAAAGAAAGTCTCTTAATTTTGTATTACAATAGCATGTGTCATATGGAAGACCCTTGACAGTAATCCATTTAGCCATACTATGCCACATAATATTTTCATGATGATAACCTTACACATTGTCCTCATGACTACTTTGTAAAGATTGAGACTTATCAGAAAAGCTCGGGATGAGGTTCAATAGGGGTTGCCTTAACAACCTCACCAAAAGAGAGTGTTCCAAGTTCCGAAACAACCACCTCAGATGAGTATAATGTTGTTGAGAAGCCCCTTTCCACCAAGTTGAGTCTTAGTATTTTTTTCAAAACCACAATGTGCAGCAGTTTTGAAGCATCTCCTGAATTCCTTCATAATCCAAAGATTGGATCCAAGAGCCTTTTTTGAGTAAGATCTGTAACCCTTTTGGACCAATATTGGAATGGAATGTCAGAAGTCTGCATCACCCACTTCCTCCAAAAGAGAGACATTCTTAGGAGTTGGGAATTTGTTAAAAGTTTCAGATTGAAATCAGAATGCCAAGGTTTTACCATTTTGTCTTCCCAACTTTTGGAATTAGCATTACCAATCATGTTGTTCTTCCCAGTTAAATGCTTTATGTTTGAAAAATATTGTATGTTGATATTTTGATTGGAAAGGAAATTGAATTGTTAGAATAGGAAAAGGATGTGTTATTAGAAGAAGTTTATTATGTTTTACTTTTGTATGTACTTTACTTTAGTGTTTGTGCATACTCCATAATAAGGAGTGATTGTTTGTACATACTCCATAGATAAGGAGTGATTGTGATCCTAATATTATATACTAGGAAAAAATGAAGCTAAGATAGCTTATATTGTTTTCATTTCAAGTTGATGTGTGTAATCAAACTATAGAGAGTTCTTTGATTACCATCAAATTAGATTACCATTACTTGGGGTATAGCTAGGTAATGTGTTTGCTAGGAATGCTTTAAACATAGGTTGTTCCTAGGGTTAACGATTATCCAATGGAGGGAATTGCCTATGCATAGTTGTTATTAAGGGATAGGTTGTTCTTGGGGTTAACAATTATCCAATGGATGGAATTTCCTATGCATAGTTGTTATTAAGGAATAGGTTGTTCCTAGGGTTAATGATTATCCAATGGAGGGAATTTCCTAAGCATATTACATGAATGGTCCTTGACAAATCAAGCTAGTATAGTGGGTGAATGGATGACTCTTTTATATGAAACTTTGGCCAAAGTAGTGTAAGTAGCCACTGTCAGTTCACTATGTCCAATTTTAGACAGTTTCTAGTTTGGAATTTTCATATTTGCAGATGTAGCTATTATATGATTAGGTTCTTGAATTGTAGGGCACAACATGAAGCTCAGGAAGGCTATTTGTTATGGGGTTTTACCAACCAATTCCTTCATCGAAGGGTAGGTCCATCTTGCCATATGTAGCAGATGTGCAGGGGACTACATTTGAGTCCATGGTTGGCAAAAAAACACTTGAGTTCAATGCTTCTCCTCATCAATTGGCGGTCGAGATTTGTAGGGGATTTCCTGTACTATTTGTTACTATGTGCTAGTGAAGCTCAAGGAGCTATGTATGTTTCCTTATATCCATGTTTAGGGAAGTTGTAATGCAAGAAATGATATCTTGATATTTTAAATGTATTGAAATATATGTCCATTCAATTATTTCATGCAAATGGAAAGTTCAAAATATGTGCTATTCAAATGTGCATATGGTCTTTGAAATAGAAGAAAAATTGTATTGCTATGAGTTTTGAACATAGATATTTACTTGAGATTAAAACTTAGTGAATTGAATTTCATTGAACAATCAACATGTTACACACCCAGTCATCTGCTCCAACACCTAGTGTCCAGTCATCTACTCCTACACTTGGTGCCCAGTCATCTACTCCTACACTTGGTGGAACCCAACCATTTGTTCCCACACCTGGTGCCCATTCATTTGCTCCTACACCTAGTGCCCAGTCATATGCTGCTATAGGGGCTCATCAAACATCTGTTGATACACTTGAGCTTCTGAGAGGAGGTTTTATGGAGATGTTGGATTCACCTATTCCATCTTACTTGCATAGCCTGCTAAACATGTCATTAAAGTAGCTAGTTGAGAGTAGGATTACAAAGTAGTTGGTGGATCATATGATTGCAAAAGTTGACACTCATGATGCAGAGGCTATTCCTGAGGTATATACCTATATGTACATATAATATTTTAAGTTTATTTTAAGTTCTAAATAAATTTACATGTTTAGTTATGTAGTTCTTTGAAATTAATTTTCTAAATATTTTTTTATGTATTCATGCATGTATGTATGTACTAGGTGGATATGCAACATATTGCTCCTAGTTTGAGGGCAGAGTGTGTATGCACATGTTCTTCGCCAAACTGTATCAATGGACAAGTGAGTTCTTTAATGTTCATCTAGAAGTTAACTACATATACATTGTACACACACACACACACACACATATATATATATTTAATATAATTTCTAATTATGTATATGTATATACATGTTATGTCTACAACTCAACACATTTATCGGAGCAAGATTCATGCTCGGATGGTCGCTCGACTAAGGCCCAACATGATGACCCGGGGACCATTTAGATGAGATTTTATTTACACATGACCTGGACATTTTATTTATGATGCACATATTTTATATGAACTAATGTGACATTTTATGTATGTTCACTTATATTTTTGATGACATTTTATGCATATGTTCACTTATATTTTTAATGACATTTTATGATAACTTGCACCAAGTCTGAATTTTATTCTTAACAGATTGTGAGATAAAATTTTGAGGTTTTTTCATAGTGATGCATTATTGGAGAGTTTTTGCTGGAATCACCTGTGTAAAGTTTTCAGTGTATAACATATTTACTGCACTAAACAACAACAATAAACATATAGGAAATAATAGCGATGAATATGTCATTATTTCAAATTTGTCCAGTTTTCAGTGTATAACATATTTACTGGACTAAACAACAACAATAAACAGATAGGCAATAATAGCGATTGATTGTCAAGGATGGGTATGTCACCGTTTCAGATTTGTCCATAAATTACAATGAAAGGGTTATCACAAAAGGTTAATTGCATTCCTTGATACCCTTTCAAAATAAATTCACAAAAAGATGTTTTAGAATAAAATTTGAAGTATATATGAAAATCCGCGCAGAGTAATTAACTGAATGGTATAATTGATCAACATCATCATGAACCAAGTTACTTGATACTAATACTTTTGCAAAAAAGCATCATGTATTCTTTATGCTTTCCACACAATGAAAAAGTAAATGATGGAGCAGTGATAAAATGATGGCCGATTACAAACAAAAAGATGTTTTAGAATAAAGATTTTGAAGTATATATGTACAGGGAATTTGGGAATCCTTGAGAGACTTGCAACTGTCCTCATCCTCTTGCTTCTCATGCAGATGCAACAGGAATGAATTCTTGGTGAACGCTGCAAAATGTTGGTGCCCTTGTCAGAGAACCAAGGCTCTGTTATTAAGGCACAGTGCTTAAATTGAAGGATTTGATATGATCTCCTCTCGAGATCTCTCACAAGGTTGAGATAATAATATACTTGAAAAAATTTAACAAAAGAAGGCTAGTAGGAGTTACCAATTAAGCTATGTCACAAAAGCTGCTTAGGGATTCTTAAAGTGGAAAATGTTTGCCCATTGGTTGTCTTTCCTATTTTCCCCAAAAGCTATTTGTTGTTCAATTATAATTTATAAAGATTTGGCTCAATGCCTATAATTTGAAAAAATTAAATACTTGATATATAATTAATATCAACCTTTTATATATAATTAATATATTAATTACTATCATTTTATATAATTTATAAATCAATAATGATCACTCTTATAGTATAATAAAGTTATATTTTATAGGCAATTGATCAAAGAATGTGGCTTGATGAAAAGAATTATTCACTAACAATAACATAAGTATTTAAATTTCAATTTTAAGTGATCATCAATAAACATTTTAAATAGATATAGCATTGGAAGACCTAATATGGATCATTTGGTTACCTTTACCATTTATACTTCAAATTTGGGTGGCAAAAAACTCATAGGGAATAAATATTATAATATATATTAAAATAAAGGTTTATTAGTTAGTCAATGAGTCAAATACCATTTAAAACTTAGAGCTCTCAAAATATTCATCCACAAACAACTTCCTCATTCATGTACCACACTAATTGGATTAGCTTGCTCTTCAATAACTTGTAATATTCTTTGATGGTCATCTCTATCTAGTCTCCACTTATGATGTCCACGTGCACATTGAACTTGATGAAGAGACAGGCTAGTAGAAATTACTAGGTGGCTATATTGTAACACCATGTTCTTAGGTTGGTAATCAATAAAATTAATCCCATTTTGAACAATTTTGACTTTTTGAGATATGTCCCTTGAACTACAACTGAACCTATGGGAAATAGCATTTCATCGCTTCCTTTTGGTTTCGTTAACTTCATCCTCTTCTCTATGCAATGTAATAAATAATAACTAACACATTCTATATTTTCAGCCTCTACTATGACCGCAAAAACATCTCCTATACATGCATACATTCAATTTTTTTAAAAATAGAGCCAATCTTTAATTGTAGAAAAAAATGATTTATATAAACAAATTACAATTAATTTTTTTGTCTGAATTAACAAATAGTATAACTTATAAATGGATCTTGATAAAGTTACAAACTTAAATGCATGTTCAAATTTATATATACACATGTGCACACATGTACCTTTTTTAATCAATCCTGAAATATGGTCATAATTAGTTGAAATCAAAGGAATATCTTCAAATCTTTTGTCTTTATCTTCATTGTATGTGTTAGTAACAACAAGTGGCACCAAATTCCATTCACCGAAATATCCACATTGTTGGTTGCTACAACTATCATAGTGTCCCAAAATGCATTCATAACAAAAACAAGAGTAATTTCTATTATACAATGTCCATGTGTGTCTATCTATACTCATCACACAATGCAAAGATCTTGTTTTGTCTACCCCCTTGCATCCATGTTGAATTCTTCTATCCACTCCTACAAAAAAATATTTATATTTAATTCAAAATAAATTTAAATAATTTAAACAAGTTCAAACCTTTTTTTAAACAATAAATTTAAACATACCTGAAATCTTTCAAAACACTCTATTTGAACATCCATCATTCCTCGCAGCTGAAGATGTACCGACCTCACTTACAAAGTGTTTCTTACACCATTCCACAACATCATGTGCATCATTTATACACTCTCCCTCATAATCCATTTGATGTTTTCTTAGTGCACACTTGATGCAAGCTCTTGCACCGCCATGTTCACCCTTTGTATGGCCACTTTCAAAGAAACTCCAAACATGTGGTATATTATCGTGTTGATGATATCTACATAGTACATTTAAAGTGGCCTTGATGATTTGAATTGTGATGCACACCCATTAGACCATACAAAATGTTGTTCAATCTTCACATCTCTTCTTGCCAAATCTTCAAAAAACTTCTTAAAGCAATGTTGGACAAAAAGCATGTCATGTTCTTTATCATCACTAATATAAAAGTGATATTCTTTCTTGATGACTCATTTTTCATATGTACAGTCAACACCATCCAAATCCAATTATGCATATCAATAACAAACATGCACCATAATAGTGACCTTCTCTAAATAGTAATATTGTGTTTGAATCTCCTTTTGATGGGTAAAAGAGTAATTTTCTGCAAAGTCAACTACTGATAAAACTATTTCAATTGTGAAATTATCTCTTAATGAATGATATTGTTTTCCTTGCCACTTAGCATAAAATAAATGTTGTATGTACGGTTGTATCAATTTACAAAAAAAATCCATAAATGTTCCAATAGGAACCTCCTCTTCTGTACATAATCTAGCGTTGTGGATTCTTTCCCAATTTTTGTTTCAAACTTTATGTACTTGCAACTCTTGCAATTTACTATCTTCGACTTGTCAGTATCTTTATTTCTCGAAGGAATTTTAGCTATATTTCCACATGTTTCACGAATTCCTTTTATGCATTTCATTAGAGGTCCATCTACATCATCGGATTTATCACATAAGATGGATGCTATGAATGGACTTACCCATTTAGAAGGTGTGTTTTGAGACCCATCACTTTCTTATCTAATCTTCCAGAACACCTGATAGTAAAGATCAAATTCAATATGATAATGACAACAAAAAGTTTCAAAAGCCTTGTTTTCCCTCACATAATGTGGCCTTAACATTTGAAACATTGTTTGTCCAATCTTTATATGAGGATTTGCATCACAAAACATCATAGACATCTCATGTTGTGTTTTGTCTAACCAATTTTTTGTATGTAGTTCAAAATTGTTTGGACCAAACCTGATCTTGTATTTTAGAACATCTCTTTTATTTTATAAGGGATGAGTATGATCATGCCAAAAACTTGAAACCAAGTTCCTAAAACCAACTTCAATCTTGTCAAAATGAGAAGCTCTACACATCAATGCCCAATTGCCTTCTACAACTTAGTATCATCCAAAACCTTTCTCCTTTTCACATATCTTGTTAGTGTCCTTCTACTTAAGCCAATTTCACTTGAAAATGAAGAGAGTTGATGCGTTCTTGTCATTTGTGGACTTCTAATAGATGTCAACATCACTCTTCTTGAAATTGTCTTATCCGTTGATCGAGATTGCTTCCCAATGGAACCCAAACCTTGTTTAACATTTTCAATAATATTTAAGTATTCTAGGCCTTGTTGTTTCTTTTTTGTGATATCTACACCCATCAATTATAATGGGTCTTTTAGTTCATCACAAAGAAGTAATGTTGATAACAATTGGTCTTGACCAAGTGTATCATGTCTTTTGAAATAAGTCTCAATTATTTCCTTTGAAGTTCTTGTGAATTCCCTCTTAGTTGTAGTAGGAGGTTGATTAGCATAAAACTTCAATTTCTCAATATCCAACTCAAGTAAGTGATCTATATTTTTGTAAAAAAAAATTATCCTCACCTCTTTAGTTAGATTTTTAGTATGAATATTGGTAAAGGGAGTGATCCTGACCCTTTCCAACATCAAATTGTCTATGGGCCTCCTCTATAACATCAATTGTTTGTGCATCTTGGGTCTCCTCCATACCATCAACCATGGTGGCTTCAGCCCCCTCTTCTCTAGTAACTAAATTTGGCTTAGGGACCTCTACTCCACTTTCCATTTGTTGAGCCATTGTGTACACATATCATGTACAAAAGAGAAGATTTTAGAGTATATAATATAAAACATATTATTTTAAATTATGTCCATGTAAAGTGCATCAAGGTGAAATTATGAAATTTGAGAATGAGAAAGTGCATTAATCTAAACAAGTACATGATCTTTCAAAATTTCATCATATTAAATATGCTCATATGTCATAATTTTAATAACATGCACATGTGGAATTTTTCTCAATTCACACAACTCACAAGCACGATCATTTGAATGTAACAGAAATTCAACCAATAATTGATATATTACTATTTAATGAATATATACATTAAGTTACATAAAAATATAAGGGTGTGTAACATCACATATAATAGATTACTCAATATTGATCAACATAGTGAGATTATTCAAATCAAAATTAACAACCATATCATCTAAAAACTACATGATTTCAATTGCATCATATTCAATTAAACATGCATTATTAATTTGTATATACATTAAACATAATTTAATTGGGGTTAACATAATGAATGAATATAACCAATCCATATCATTAATTGATTTAATATAACCTAAGTTCCTAAAGACACAATCTAGAACCTAAAAATAACCTAACTCTAAGAAAATTGGGCTAGAACCTAACCTAACCTAAAATAACTAACTCAAGAAAGAGTTTCCCGAATAAAGACACAATCTAGAAATAAAATTAGGAAATTTGAGAAACAAAAATAGGAAAAGACATAACTTATGAACCTAGAAATTGGAAGTGATGAATAAAATTAAGAAACTACATGTACCTAATGCCTTCTTTATTTTAAAAATTGATTGTTACTTGAGATAAACAAATTAAGGAGAGAAAGACAAGTGGAAAGAAAAAAGGAAGCCCAACTTATGACTACACGGATATCTATTAGAGATCAAACCAAAATTCTCTTAGATCCACTAAGGAGTTCAACATTCCTACTTTTTCAACAAAGTAAAAGTTGCACAAGTTTAATTTGTACCTATTAGATTAATTGGAGGATATGGTCACAAGTTTGATTTGTACTTGAGAAGTAGTTAGATCCTTGAGTAGGTATTAGGTGCCCATTGAAAGAAATTTATTACAACTCCCCACCAATATTTTAATTGCTTGATATAGATGGTAATAAGAATCTTAGATATTAAAGGAACTTGATACATCATAGGGACCTAGATGAGTTGTTGGATGAAGAAGATCAATAATGTGTATCTATGCCAAATCTTTCAATACTTCTATATAATTACCTTAATCAAAATGTGGGAGGAGAATTAACTTAAAATAAAATAAGAAATGCTCAAGAGGTAAAATGCAATGAAAAAATTTATATAGTTGAAAGTGGCTCTCTAATATATATGAACAAATTAAAAAAAAATGTTTCTTATTTTATTTTTATAAATAAAAATATTATATTTTTTCTTCTACATTTTTTAGGTAAATTCAATACCACAATACTATTGTTATAATTTAATTGCTAGAAAATAATGATTGCAAACACAAAAAACATTGATTGTAATATGTTATGGATTTGTTCTAAAATGCTAGTTGTCTGAAATAGTAGTGTTATTTATTTTTCTTTAGTTATAACATGTAGAAGAGTTGTGTAATTACTAACTTAAATATTTGATTGATTATAATCTTAGAAAATAAATTAAATTAGTGTATAGGAGCGAATTTGCACCCCTTATGCAAATTCCCCTTTCACATACCTTCACCATAGAAAATCAAATCCGAAGGCGAAATTCCACATCACCCAACTTCCTTCCTTCCATTTGGCATCTATCTCTTGTGTCGATGAGAGAATATTTGTCAGGAACGTGTGTGCAACTCGCAAACGTTTGCGTAGTACGCTTACGTCCTTGACAAATTCTTGCGTCAAAAGCTAGCAGAGGCGTTACACTTTCAATTGGGATCGATTTGTAACGTCCCTCTTCAACCAACCAACCTCGAAAATGGCATCTTCTTCCCTCTTCTCCTTCAAATTCATCCATTCTTCATTCAATCCATCTTTGTCTTCACATTCTCAAGCATTCTCAGCCTTCACTTCACTCTCAATAGCACTTCAACACTCCATTATAGCAATGACACTCTATCAACTCCGCAAAGCAAGTGTGAAGCAAGCCATAGCAGTGTTGGCTTGGAGTCTTGTGAGACCTCCCTTCATCACAATTAAGGCTGTGGTGACCTTGCCAAGTCCGCTTTCTCCTCCATTTGCTAGTGAGCTTTTGGGTGGAGGTGGTAACGTTTCACTCCTCTCCTTTGTGATTTGATTGAGTAGCACTTTACTATTTTGTAGTGTTTATTGCATCTTCTACTTTCTTCAATTATTTATCATATATTTCTCTCTTGTTTCTATTTGGTTGTTCATGGAGGTGGAAACACCAAAACGGGGGTCTGACTGAGGCAGACCCCTATACAGCCCCAACAATTTTCCCCTCTTCCTTGTTTGTAGGTGGATGTGCATTTGGAGATGGTTGGTGAACTAGCACCTTGGTGAGATCATCTTCATTACTTTAGCATTCATATATATCTACTTCATCATCTTTGTTGGTACTTTTCATACTTTATTGTTTTGTTTTTCTCATTCTAGAATAGTTAGCTAGGCCATTAGTTCATTTTTTGGTAGTTTTTATTGTACTTTCTATCCTTTGGTCGTATAAATTCCAACGTGCCTGAGAGATGCCAGCACGCTACCCTATCATCCCAAAACTACGCTTTCATCCTCGAACAAAGAGCTGTTTGAGGTATAATATTGACTTTGAAAACCAACTCGCCTAGCCTAAACTTGGGTTTTGGGTCTGAAGAGTGATTGAAGTAATTTATAGTCCTCATCATTCTTGAACTCTATTCCAAACACCCCTTTAGAGTGAGGTAAGTTAGGGTAGCCCTCCGCTCTCGGCTCTCTGTGACCTGGAGCCTTAACGTGGTTGGTTCGGGCCCTCTCTCACATTCTTGGTGAACCCGATGTGAACCAACTTTTTCCCATTTGTCGGTGTTGAAGCTTTTCTCTAGTACCTTGTGATCGTTGTACTCCTGAGTGTTGTGAAGGTTTATGAGCATCACAACCCAGTCTATGACTTCTAGGTGCGTTGTTAGGAGAAGTGTATGACACCTTCCGATGGAGAGGACAAAGGTCACTTTTGGTTTCTATGCAGGCCTTTTTGCTAGATCTACCATTGGTCTTGTTGCTCAGGAGCAGTTATCAAGGGGAGAAGTAGGTTTCTTTGATGAGACCGACCATGTACCCACTCCTCCTACATCTCCTACACCATCATTGGTAGATGAGCATGAGGTCATTCACATTCCTTCAGAATATATCTCTACCCTTAGCAAAGGACTGGATGACTTGGAAAATCACTTGGAAAAGGACCCAAAGATGGCTAGGGTCACTTGGGTTATTAGCAAAATAAAGTATATGGTGGGAAAGGAGTGGACAACATAAAACTCCTGGCTAGTCTCTCTAGTCTAACTGAAACATGTGGCCCCCCAAACAACCCTAACTTCATACAAGGAGCCACTCTTGAAGAACATGAGAGATAGTTAGGAGTGTCAATGCCTCCCACGTCTATATACATGGATAATGCAATCTCGTCAATCAGCATCCCCTTTGCCTATGAGAGGTCTAAGATTATCAAAGCGCATAGAATACCCTTGGGTTTTAGTTTCACCCCTCATGTCACCTCTAGCAGTGGAGGTTTCGACGGGTTGAGTGTTGGAGGCTTTGGTAGTGGTAGAGGCCTTAGTGGCGGGGGTGGCATTGGTAGAGGTGGTTCAGGTGGAGGCTATGGTGGTGGCTTCGGAAGTGGAAGTGGCTTTGGTGGAGGCCCTACTGGAGATGGTTCCGGTGGTGGTCATGTTGGCAGTTTCGAAGGTGGCTCCGGTGGTGGTTCTGAAGGAGATACCACTTGTCCTATGTCGTCTAATGACCCTATTCTAAACACTCTTCTTTAGAATATGGGAAAGATGTAAAGCCAACTAGAAAGTCTCTCTCAAGCCTCTACCCCACCTATCTTTCAACCCTTCTTTTGACATAGTCCATTGTCAATAGCAATCTTAAGTACTCCCTTCCCACAAGGAATGGAGATTCCAAAATTTGAGAAATATGATGGAAAAGGGGACCACAAATGCATGTGTCTACTTTCAATGCCCTGTGTACAGATTTATTCCATCACGATGAATTTATGGAAAAATTATTCCCTCGATCTGTTAAGGATACAGTGCTTGAATGGTGCTATTTCTTACCAGATAACTCCATTTTCTCACTTGACCAACTTGTGAATCAGTTTCTTCGACAGTTCCAAGCCAACATCAGATTGAAGATGAACTTTTCAGATCTTGTCCAATGCAAGCAAGGGGATAATGAAAAGATTACTGATTTCATAGCCAAGTATCAAGCGCTCTTCTCACAAATCTCGTATTCGTTGCCTGATTTTAACATATAGAAGGTATTCATAGGGAACTTGCAAAGACCTTGGCAGGAGAAGTTTACCCTTATGTAGTACCCTTTTTTTGCACATCTGTGTGCAGTGCTACAAGAATATCAACAAACGGTAGTCTAGTTCAGGGGATCCTCCTTGTGCTCCTATTTAGAAGGGAAGTCCATTGTATCAATCTCTGGGAAAGGTAAGGTTGTTGTGAATGTAGTAGTTGCTAAGAATGATAATGGCCTCAGACGTAATAGGAAGTTCACAAAGTTAGCAGAATCTTATTCTTCCATCCTACAGAAGTTGCTAAAGGATAAGATCATAACCTTAGAGAACCCTAAACCCCTCAAGGAACCTTACCCTAGTTGGTACGATGCAAATGCCTTATGTTAGTACCATCGAGTCAATGGACATGATATCGAACAATGTATGCACCTACGTCACAAGATATAGGATCACATTGAGGATGCTACTATTCATCTCGATGGGAATAAAAAATGCAAACAAATTGGAGGCGAAAGTGAATAGTGAGTTGCAGATATACACGAATTTGTTTCTGTCACATTTTTCCAACATGATTATCGATCCCTCTGATTCTATCGCTCAACCTGAAGCATATGTTAACATGGTTATAGTTACCACTTTTGTGCAACCTGTGATTGGTTCATTGGACGTGGCATTCACTTCGTAGGATATGCCCTTAAACAATAAGCCTTCTCCCCTTTACATTCTCGCCTCAATGGGAACATTATGACAGGGGTCTTAGTCAACCCCACAAGTCGATTGAATGTCATTATAGAAGATACATTATGGCTTAATATTCAATGCAAAGGAAGGAGTACGAAGAAATGAAATCTGCCATCCATACGCATGATGGTCTTTATCTCAAGCCCTATGGCTCAATAAATCTATCCATCCTAGTTGGACCTAGGGTTGTAGATACCGTCTTCAATGTCATTCCAAAGTCATATTTGTTTAGGATGAAGCTAGGTATACCTTGGCTAGCTTCCATGAATGGAATCACCTTTGTCATTCACAAATTTTTAAAGTTCTCCCATGAAGGTGTTGTGCACGTACTACATGACACTGGGTACTAGCCTTTGGTATCCCATGGGGGATATTCATTGGATCACTTTTGGCCCACCCTGGTTGGTCTACTTCTTCCAAGAACGGACCTGCTTTATAAGAATTATGTGAAGTATAAGACTAGGGACAAGGGATAGCTAAAATTGACCCTTTTGATAGTACAATAGTCAATTGCCTCTTCTTCTCGAAAGGGAAAAGAGAAGCTGCCCCATCCTCAAGATGGCTCTCCCACTCCTCTTTCTAGAGAAGAGTTTTGGATGAGTAGGCTTGGATTTTATCCTCTAAGTCCGATGGTGCCTACTTGGTGTAAACCCAAGATTAGGATATTAGATCTCCCTACCAAACCACCCAGACCTTTGTATTACTTATATGGTAGAAAGAAAGGTCCCCGTGGGGAATCCTCTATGTCCCGACCTCCGTGGCTTCCTACTGCTCTTGCTCCAAATGCAGTAAACGGGAAGAGGCCCGTTGTCGAGGAACTAGAGTTGATTCCCCCCATTGCTTCTCAACCTGCTCCTCCTACTCCCGTTCAAGAGCTTTTCCCTCCACTGGAAACAACTATAGTGGATGTTTCCATGGCTGAGTAGGAGTCTTTTGGTCCTTCACAACCTCCAATCTCTAGCCTAAAGAGTTGTAGAAACCACCTTGCAGGTGAGCGCAAGTGCTAGAAAAAGGCTCTCACAGCTGAGTAGGCCACCTTGTAGAGGAAGGAAGGGGAGATAACCACCCCTGCTTCAGGGCCTCCTACTACATCCTCCTCTCTCCTCCCCTATGCTTCCATTCAACTAGGCTCTGTATTGCTTCCGGGTCCTGTCGTGAGTGTGCCTCACCCCAAAAAGGTGCAGGTGTTCATCACTCCTTTGGTTGAGTTGCCCTTGTTGATGTCCCTTCCAAATGTCTCGCCTTTCCTAAAACCCATGGATATGTCGATTACTTCAGTGGTTTATGTTGTTTTTTTCTCCTCCCCCTCTTCCTCTATGCCTCTTGCCTCATCTATAGGGAGTTCTCATCCCCTAACAAATTAGAAGAGGGAGGATGGCCCTTCTAGTGATGGAGGGTGTAAGAGGATCCCATCCTCTCCGAAGGGTGGTCCTGCATTGGCTTGTTTTTTCTTAGTGACAAAAACCAATCCTAACTTCCCCTGAGTTTGTCACCGCTCCCGAGTCACTTGGTGAGTCTAGCAGTGGATCTTGGGCACAACCCTCTCCATCTATTGAGGTATGACATGGCACTCCAGTGAAGTGCATGTTTAAATCTAGATGAAGTTTTGGTCTTTTCGGTAATCTTCGTGAAGTCGATGACCATAGCTCCACAAGAGCCAAGTGGAGGAGGCCTTGTGGGGCCTTCTTCCTTAGCCCTTGTTGTGGGAGGGTTGGAAGCTCCTCCCCTTAATATTCCACCATTGTAGGCTCATCCCCCTTCCCCTTATGATGATCTAGAGTGGGAAGTGAATAACCTCTTAGTCGATGAGTGTTAGGGGGAGGCCTCTTCTTTATCTTTAGATTAAAAGTGTGTGTGTTATGACATGTTCCCCTATACTTGTGTTGTGAGTTCCTAGATGGCCCTTGTCACCCTTGTTGGTGCTTGGATACAGGATTTGTTTTTGTGTCGTAAACCTTCTTCTATCTATATCACCATTCTTCCATGTTTGTGATTGATTTTTGACAAATTGGGGATGATGCAAAGTGTTGGGGGCATTTAAGCTTCCCTTCCATGTTGACCCAATTTTTTATTTTTACTTTTTCTTCTTATGCATTCTTCACATGGTCTAATATAGTAAGGGGTTGATGACAATTCATTTATATACTATTATTATTATACTTATATATATATATATGAAGTAGTTCTGACCCCAAAATATCATATCACCCCTATGCCATGTGTTTATGTGTATTTATCCTTTGCTCTTTTCTTATATTTTTCTCTTCTTTGCGTGAGTTGTCCCTTTCATGTGTGACAATTCCATTTCCATGACACTACGATTTTTAGAAAATGCATTCGTTGCCAATGAATCTTTTCTTGAAAATCCTCGCAACCATTTCTTTTTCAAAACCGCATTCACAACTAGGACCCCTAACAGAATGTGTTTCCTTCATCATGGGTTTTCAAAGAAAATTCTTGAGAAATTTCCTTCAAGGTGGGAGTAACCTTTACCTTCCCCTCGCAAGGGAGCATTTTCTTCCTTTTGAATTCCTTGATGAAGTGAACATCTTTTGAAAGGATTTGATGATGAATCAATTTGAGAAAAAATGTCTCTTTGTACTTTTGAACAGTGTGTCCCTTGGATGAACCCTCTTCTTACAGTGAGTTCCTAAGGGACCCCTTTGAAAGCCTTCCAATTTTCTAATGGTCTATGTGACTTTCCACTTTATTGCCTATGTAGCTGGTTTGTTTCAGACATGCTTTAATATATGTGGGTAAACATGTTGCTTTGCAAGTGCGCTTGTGAACTTGCTTTCCAATTGGACTCTGCGAAGTATCCTCATTTGGGTTTCTTCCATGAAAGAGATCTTTGGGGACACTTCCTTGTAGGTCTATGAGCCTATAAGGTTCTTTCATCTAGGTTTCCTTCATGTGAGAGATTTTGGGGGATACCTTCTTGTAGGTCCGTAGGCTTGTAAGGTGCTTACTTCTTGGGGATTCCTTCATGTGAGAGATCTTGGGGGTTTCCTCTTTGCAGGTTTGCGGGCCTATGAGATGCTTTCATCCTAAAGGATTTTTCCATCATTGGTTTGAGGGCCTTTGGTGTACCTTGTGCAACCTCATATTTTTGTAGGGCTATGGAGTCTTTTGCTCTAGCCTGTGATTTTAAGCTCACCAAATCATGGTTTGCTTCCTCAACGGTTCATGTATACATCTCTAACCCTACTAACTCTTTGATCTACTTTACCAAAGAACTCATCAGTATTTGTGCTCGCTAAAGTGGGGGAAAAATGTATAGGAGTGAATTTGAACCCCTTACGCAAATTCCCTTTTCACATACCTTCACCTTAGAAAATCAAATCCAAAGGAAAAATTCCACATCACCCAACTGCCTTCCTTCCACTTGGTGTTTGTCTCTTGTGTAGGTGAGAGAATATTTTTTGGGGATGCGCGCACAACGTACAGACGTCTGTGTGGTGCGCTTACGTCCCTGATGGATTCCTGCATCTGAAGCTGGCAGAGGTGTTACACTTTCAATTGGGGTCAATTTGTAACATCCCTCTTCGACCAACTGACCCTAAAAATGGTAGATTCTTCCCTCTTCTCCTTCAAATTCATCCATTCTTCATTCAATCTATATTTTTCTTCATATTCTCAAGCACACTTCACTCTCAATAGCACTTCAACACTCCATTGTAGCAACAACACTCCATCAACATCGTAAAGCAAGTGTGAAGCAAGCCATAGCAGCATGGGCTTGGGGTCTTGTGAGACCTCCCTTCATCACAATTGAGGTTGTGGTGACCTTACCAAGTCCTCTTTCTCCTCCATTGGCTAGTGAGTTTTTGGGTGGAGGTGGTAACGTTTCGCTCCTCTCCTTTGTGATTTGGTTGAGTAGCACTTTACTGTTTCGTAGTGTTTATTGCATCTTCTACTTTCTTTACTTCTTTATGCATATTTCTCTCGTGTTGCTATTTGGTTGTCTGTGGAGGTGGAAACACCAAAATGGGGGTCTGACTGAGGCAGACCCCTATACAACCCCAACAATTTTCCCCTCTTCCTTGTGTGTAGGTGGATGTGCATTTGGAGTTGGTTGGTGAACTGGCACCTTGGTGAGATCATCTTCATTACTTTAGCCTTCATCTATCTACTTCATCATCTTTGTTGGTACTTTTCATACTTTATTGTTCTTTTATGCTCATTCTATAATAGTTAGTTAGGTTGTTAGTTCATTTTCTAGTAGTTTTTATTGTACTTTCAATCCTCTGGCCATATGGATTCCAGCGTACTTGAGAGACACCAACACGCCACACTGTCATCCCAGAACTGCACTTTCATCCTTAGTCAAAGAGTTTTCTAAGGTACAATATTGTCTCTGAAAACTAGCTCACCTAGCCTAAACTTGGGTTTTGGGTCTAAAGAGTGATTGAAGTAATTTATAGTCTTCATCATTCTCGACCTCTATTCAAAACACCCCTTTAGAGTGAGGTAAGTTAGGGCAACCCTCCGCTCTCAACTCTCTGTGACCTGGAGCCTTGACGTGGTTGGTCCCCCTCTCTTACAATTAGCTAGTTATCACAAAGAATATAAGTAATATTGAATTTTATTAAGTGAAATAGTAAAAGAAACAAAGGAAGAAAGGCACCATTGCTAGAGGTGAGGAACCCAACATCCATTGGGAACAAAGGCACTAGTGGTAGCCTTGATCTGTTTCTATTTAGTTGTAGAAGGAAGCTTGAGCATAGAACAAAGATAAAACCTATGTAATCTAATTGTTCAAAAACAAATATTATTGATGGACTAATCTTATCTACAACATGATTGAAAAAAATCATAATTTATAATATTAAATATGCATACCTTATTTTTGAGTTTTTTTAACTTGATATCTTTGCCTCCTTCTTTCACGCAATTGTTGTTTCTTTTCTTCAGAATAATGATGTGAAGCAATATTTTTCCTATTCTTTACATTTTCCATCTTCTTGAACTTGCAAAATATAATCTTTCAATAATTCTTTGTCAATTCCATGTTCGAAATTTGTAAAACACTTACAAAAATGACCTAAAAACACTATGCAAATTTTCTTTTATTTTTTATATTAAAATCCCACAGTTATTGACCTTATATATACATGTGTAATTTGAAGACATTATTTTAAAAATTTGGTTAACTTAGCCTTTGATTGATGGTCGACTGCTAAATCTAAAAAAATATATTTTATTCTGCCACCTTCGCTTGAACACCTTTAAAAATATTATTTTATTTTGATAGAAATACCTTCAATTGAAGGTACCTTCAACCAAAGACAAAACCTTCGATCAAATGTACCTTCAACCAAAGGTACTTCGACCAAAGGTCACTAGCTAGGCAAGTTTGGAAGCTACATCAAAATTTTACCAGAAAATTTAGTTTGCAACCCCATGTTGGACCTTCAAATTAGCTTAACTTGACAAGATATTTTGCAAGATCGTAGCCCTTGAAATGAGCTTTTGAACAATTATACTTTTGATATGTTTTCATTTTATCATGTATTAAATTTTCAATTTTTACTGGACATAGGTTTTTCTCCGAACATTGAGCTCTTCATTCTGCAGAGGTTGAAAAATAGTAAGACATTGTATTTAAAAGTTTCAAAAAATATTTGTTCCCTCCATATTGATGTTCTTGTTTCACCAAAAAAAATGGATTTCAACATATACATAACAAGTTAGGTTATATGGCACACACGTATGTCCAAATTATAGTTACAATTACTTCATAAATTGATTAAATAAAATATGTAACCAAAAATTATGAAAAAAATTCCATTCCCTCCATATTGATGTTGAGAATCTATATTTCAAAAATTATAATTTTATCCTTTATAAAAAAAAGTTATGTTTTATGACACAAACGTTACTTTTGAAAATGTTGTTTTTTATTTAAATCTACTTATTATTAAAGGAGATGTTGAAAGATTCATAATTTATTTCATAAAATTTTAAATATATATATATATATATATATATATATATATATATATATTTATAATCTACATATAAATTTCCACAAATCACTAGTTCACATCATCTTGAAATTCTTAATAGTTTAGCTACTATAGGTCTTAGAAGATGAAGATTTAGTTAAAAATATTGATGTAAATGTCCATCTTGGGCAAAAAGTGAGACATAGTATTTTGATTTCACCCTTATCACATTAACCCTACTCATTGGATCAACTAAGATGCCCGTTATGACATTTCCATTTATTCGGGTAGGAATGTATAGCGAGGAAGGATTCTTGTTTAGGAGCTCATCATGCAAGGTGAATGTTATGTTAGGTGTTGCACTCACATTTTCGAGAGGAGGGACATGTGTGAACAAAACCATGTTCACATACTCAAATGGAACCAAATTAGATGATGTAGAAGATTGTACTAGTAGACATTGAACCACCTAGATTCTGTTTCTAAATATCCAACAGTCCTACCTATGTATCTAGGGGTCATAGACTGGGTTGCAAAGTTGCATGCTTTGTGATGCACAAATCTACAACATGCCTAGGACACGAGAGAAATATTCTCCAATACCAAGAAATGAAAACAAGGAGTTCACGTTAGGTTCACAAAAAATGTAGAGAAGGGGGGATTTGTCACCCTCAAGGCTCTAGGTCATGGAAGAGCCCCAAGGAATGAACTACCCTAAACTACCTCAGGTTGTTTGACGGGTGTTTTAGAAATCAGGTGAGCCAGCCACAGAGGTTTTGAACTGCAAACGAAATAACTCACTTTCTAAGTATGGAAGCATGGGAACTAGACTCCAGTACGGTGTGCTGGAATCTCAAGGATGCACTGGCATCCTATATAGATAGAGGTTTGATAAACAACCAAAAAACACAAAGGGCCTACTTATGACCCGATTGTTGAGGTTTTATAGTTTGACAAAGAAAATATAGAAAGAAGAAAGTACAACAAGAATACAAAAAAGCTATTCTAGTATGAAAATGATAAAGAAAGAGTAGGAAAAGATACCATTCCACTCATGAAATCCAACTCTTTAGTTTTAACTCCAAATGGATGGACCAACACTTGTACACAAAAACAGAGAAAATGTTGGGCTATTTTTTGAGGTATGCCTTAGTCAGACCCTCGTTTTGGTGTTCCCACCTCCACAAATAACTAGATATGCAATGATATAGATAAATCAATAAAGAAAAGAAAGGAAATGACACTATCAAATAGAGTGCAAAGACAACCTAAATACTACTCTATAAGACACAATAATGCAAGTAAACAAAAAAGAGCAATATCACCTTCTCTTTTGCTAGTACTCAAGGCTAAGAGGAGAAGATGATGAGAGGCTATTCCTTTCCAAGAGGATGGAGCTTCGTCAACCTACAAAGATGGTGGAGTTGCACCAAGAATAAATTGTAGAAGCCAAGTAGAGAGGAGAGAAAAGCAAGAATCACCAAGAAGAGAGCAAGAGTGAGTTAGATAGAGTGAGAGAGTGGAAGAATGAGAAATAAGTTGCAAGAATTAGCATGAGGCCATGAAAGAATGAGTTTGAATTGTTAAAATGGAGGTAATAGGTCATTCTTTTTTGGTCAAGGGTTGACAAAAGATGTTACCTTCATAGCCAACTAAAGATGTAACAGTTTTGCAGATTCCAAGGGAAAGAATCCTGTTAGGATGAAAGTGTGATGCACAGATGTTCACACGTTGCACACACGTCACTAGCATAAATTCCTCCATTGATGCAAAAATACAAGGCCATGTGGAAGAAATAAGCTAATGGCGATGGGATTGCATCATCAGACTTATAGTTTCTAAGGTAAGGGTAAATAAATGGGGAATTTTCCTAGGATGCAAATTTGTGCCATTACAAAAAAATCCACCCTAATGAGCAGATGGGTAGAGGGAAAATTGGCCCTTTTCTATTTTTTTAATTTTGTTACAACTTTTTGAAAAATAGGCACAATGGCCAAAAAGGTGCAAAAAATGAAATTATCAAAATTGATGAAATAAAAGGTGTTTTTTGTTTCCTGGGCCTTCTAGATGTGATGGCACTATCCTTTTGGCTCTATGATGCTCCTTTGATAGGGTTATATACAGGATTCACCTCGATGTGGGAAGGAACATGCTCTCATGGCTTTGATACCATGTTGGAGAATGCTAAGATCAAAGATGTCAAAACAAACTTCCACAAGTGAACAAAATGAGCACAATAGTAGGTCAATCAATATAAAATGAAGAGTGTATTATACAATAATTAAGACTCTTATATGGGAAAGGATGAGGAGGTGAGAAGGTAGGAGTGAAACTCTAACTACCCCTCCAAAGGTGGAACACTTGTGAGCTCACTTGACAACTATGTGAGCAAGTTTCAATAGGTGTCTCAAGTCATGAGGATATATGTCTCAACCATATGAAGTGAGACAAAAGCAAAAGAAACCTAAGTAAACTTAAGCTAGGTGTGAATAGGTCAATCCTAGAAAGGTGATTAGCTAACTAGGTATGATAATGACTCTATTTACACAAACAAACCCTTTTATGCTTTGACTATTATTTTTCATCTACGACCTAGAGGTGTCATGGTTATTTAGTTTATCTTGCCTCAGTACTCTATCTTCCTCTTGATGTTTGTTCTATTAAATTCTTTGGTTATCCTTCATACTTAGCCCTTATGGTTTTTCTAAACACCCTTGTTTAGTAAAACCTCATGCATCTCAAAATTTCTTGTATACTTTCATACATATTCCTAGAGTTTGACAGGATGAAAATACAAAAAAACCATGAATCCTTTAGAAACTTTGTCAAATAGACATCTACATGCATCTATACATGCACATGGTATTGAACAGATATGTATGCTAATGTGCAAGCATCTTGGGAGTTATTTGGCATTCATTTCAAGATATGACCTGATAAAGATTAAAGGTCTACAATGAGGGTGAAACAAATAGCTCCCTCAAAACTTCCCATCTTTCTACATCATGTTTCTCTACTTCAACTTGTAACATGAGTCTTAATTGGAACAACCAGTTGCTAGTCTAATGCCACATTGATGGACTCCTTCAATTCCAAACAACAAAAATTACTTACTTCTCTCATGCTACATGCCCTAAAACCTCAAAAGGAAGCTTTCAACATGAAAGCCAACAAGAAGACATAGCAAAAATGAAATTTATTTTTCCCTTTTACATCTTGGCACCTAAGTCTTCACAATTTTTTTTTTATGAAATATGACTTACAACTGTAAAAAAAACACTTTTTATACATGTATCACCTATAAATTCAATTCTGAAACTAAAAGATAGGCCCAATAATCAACAATAATCACAACCAAAAGATCGCATCAATAAAGAAAATAAATAAAACTATATGAAAATGAGTGCAAACATGCACACACAACAATACAAAATTTACCCTAGCATAGCTTCATTGTTCTCCTCTATTCACCTTGGAGAGTGGTGTAAGTAGTTCTTTGCTCTCAAATTTTTATAAGCACAATATCATAAAGCACTACAATGAATCAAGTATAGTTTCTCTACACAATTTTATATGAAGAATGAAAGATAGGATGGTTCAATTTATAGATTTTTGGTGATATCGATCAATGGTCAAGATCAAAAGAGAGACTACAAAGGATCAAGGGCTCAAAATTGATGAGAGGAATTAATGACCAGTTAAGTGACTGCATGATTTCAACTAATTGATCATATGGATCAATTAAGAGGATTGATTAGAGTGTTAATTGAGACTAATGGTTAGTGGATTGGACTAATTACTTAATGAACTCAAAGTGAGTGGGAGTTCAAAGTGGATTTGTTTGATGAGTCAACTGAGAGTAAGTCTCAGTCAACAGGTGAGGTGGAATTCACATGAGTATTTAATAATTAAATGAATTTAATTATTATTTACATGTATAAGGTTGAAATTAATAAATAAAATAAATGATTTGATTTATTTTGGGAAAAGATAATGTTGAGCAATAAATAGATAAAATAAATAATTAAAATAATTATTTAATTTGAAGAAGGGAAATGGATAATTAATTAAATAATGATAATTTATTTAATTAATTTGAGAAGAATAGGGATAATTAGTGAGTTAACTAAATAAATAAATTTTATTTAATTAATCATGGAAGAATAAATAATGTGAATTAATTAAATAATACAAAATTATTTAATTAATAGTGGAGGGAGAATTTGATAATAATTAAATTATTTAAAAATTATTTAACTATACAAGATAATATTGTTGGAACACGTTTGTCCTTGTATCAAAAGATTGACCTGTTAATGCCCAATACAAATGCTAGAGATAAATAGATTTGCAGGAGGTGGTTAGTCCATGTCGTGAATCCGAAGGGAGACATTGGCAATTAGTCCAACAATTCCCCTTCAACATCATCCGAGGTGATTCAAACCCATGACCATGACTTTGATACCATTTAGTGGAACATGTTTATCACTATGCCAAAAGATCGACCTGTTCACGCCTGATACAAATGCCAGAGATAAATGGATCCGCGGGAAGCGATTAGCCCATGTCCTGAATCCAAAGGGAGACACTAGAAATTAGTCCAACAAATATTAGAATAATTAAATAATAAAGTTATTCAATTAACATTGGAAGAATAATTAGTGCAATTTGATGTTGGGAAACGTTAGTCAGTTTTCAAGTGTTTATAATACCTTTAAAACCTTCTAATGACATTTTTTCAGCTAAAAGACCAAAATATTAATAGAACCATACCCCTCCATATGGACCCACATGGTTTTAACCTTCCCAAGCATGGGAAAGTGGAGTGCAGTCTACCTCTCAACCCATTTGGAAAGTAAGAAAGTTGACTTGGGTACTTTTATCGTTAAAATTTGAACCCTTTGTTGAAACTTGTTCAACATTTTAGTGATACGATGAGAATGATATCAAGGAGTGGGACCCTTTCATATGAGATTAAACCTCCAAAAAAGGTTGGAAATTTTACTAAACCTAGATGCATGTGTTGATCCAACCCAACAAAGATTATCTACCAACAAACTAATCTTATTATACATATTTTCTAGGGAAAAGGGAGAGAAGAATGTATAAAATAAAAAGAGGTGATGCACCAAGATTCAATGGGTTTCCTCCTTGCTCACAACAGGACAAGGAATCAAGGAGAGTTCTAAAGAAGACTCACACATTTCTCTATTTTACTAGTGTCTCCAAATAAATATGGAAGTAAGGGATTCAATAGTCAATAGGAGGGAAGAGGGAATCCCCAAATAGTTCTTGCAAACCACCATTACATAAGATATATCTAGAAAGTAGTAAAACTCATGAACAAACATGAAGGTAAGAATAATTTCACAATATATTAGAACTGAGAAGAGGTGAAACAAGCAATTTTATTGATTCAAAGATATTGAGTCTATTTACAGTAGCAAAAAATTGCAAAAAATGCAAGTTTTCTAGTAGAGAAATTAAGAAGGCACCTTTTGTAAATGATCACTACATACATTTTATTCTAAAAGAGAGATGCCAAAAATATTAGACAATGTGGCACAATAGGAAACCCAAGTTTCCAGCTTAACCAATGAAATGCATACATGCGTATAATGTGTCTAACCAATTGATACATAAGGAAAATTCTTCCATTAATGACCTATCAGTAGACCAAAGCCACCCAAAAAATCTATTGAAAACATGGCCTAAGGAATAACATTGTCAAAAAGGGATATCTACAACTTTGAATAAAGCATGATCAATCATAAAATAATGATTTTTGGACCTTTGAAAAATCTGGTAGTTGGTGAATGTAGCAAGAGCAATAATGGCATTGTAGATTGGTAGGTAGAAGGAATGTATTGGCATGAAAATCATGTCATCTAGAGTGGCCTTTTCACCTATCATCAATCAATACCAATAGATGAATGGATTCTAAGAACCTTTTTGGGCTTGGAGGAGGTTGTGACAATCTTTTTGATAACCAATATAGGTTTTATAACATCTTTTTTTTTTTAAATATAAACTTTCTCTCTTTCTTTCTTCCTCTTCTTTTGGTTTACTTATGTCTTTTAACTTTTCCATCTTTTACCTCATTTTGGTTCTCTTTTCTAGGTCAACACTTTGTGTCAAAGTTAGAACTAGTTCTAAGAACCTTGTTAGCTTCCAACGAGGTTGTGAAAACCTTGTTAGTAATCAACAAAAGTTCTAGAACCCTTATAATTTATTGAAACTTAACTTTTCTTGCTTTCCCTTTTTACATTAACAACAGCCTTTCCCAATCCTTGCATCTTTGGCAATTTTGGTACTTGTTGTTGGAGATCAAACCACTTTTGACAACCTTGTTAGAGTCTACAAGGTTGTGACAAACCTGTTGGAAGCTGACAAAGGTTTCACATTTGAAAAAATTTGTTGCAACTTTAACTTAGTCAAATTTCATTCCCCTTACTTTCTCTCAATACTTGTTGAAAAGAAAAGTCGATGATAAACCCTATTTTGAGAACCTTGTTGACCTCCAATAGAGGTTTCAAAACCTTTGAGTTTTTCCAAAAAGCTAACTTTTCTTGATACTTAGTTGCTTTTCCCTTCATTTCTTCATGATTTCCAGCCTTTAGAATGGTTTTGACAACCTCATCAGCTTTTGATAGAGGTTTTGAAACCTATGAAATTGGATGAAATAATTTATACTTACCTCTTTTTTTGGCTTTCTTTTTGGTTGTCAACACTATAACCAATTTTGGGAACCTAGGGAGATTCTTGAACCATATGAAATAATCAAAATAGAAAACTTGCTTCCTTGAAGGAGTTAGAAAACATATGCCATGCTTTGATGAGGTTGTGGGAACCTTGTCAAGAGTCGACAGAGGTTTCAAAACTTTCCCAACACTCTAACAACTTCCATACTTAGCCAACTTCCATACTTTGGAACTTGACTAAAACATGAAAGGGGGAAACATCACAACAATTGGCGGCACATCTTTAAGAATGAATAACCCATTTAATATTTCTCAAATTGATTTTAATCAATGGGAAATAAAGGGGGCATGAAATGACATGTACTTGGACTCAAGTACCATACCTTACTAATTTCATGCACTTCCCAATAGCTCATAGCCATATTACACACTTCAACTTCTCAAAAGTGCCATATCCCAAGATATTATTCCTAGGGACTTAAAAACTATAAAGTAATAAAACATAATATTACAAGATACACCAAAATAATAACATAAGATAAAAGGGGGCATCACCAAGAAACACAACATAGCTATACAAGATGTTCTTGGCCACACTTGACCAGGATGATTTGTTGATATTAGAAAAATATGGTTAAGGTCTTGTTACTTTGTGATGTGGAGTGAGACAATGAGTGGTCCTTGATCATCCTAATATGCCCATGTTGGCCAAATATCTTAAGTTCATCATGGTGATATATAGTTGAACCACTATTTAGCAGAAAAAATCAATCACATGCACATAAGTAAACACCTCACAACACTATATTTGAAAAAAAAATATACACAAGAACACTCTATTGATAAGTTCATTCTCTAGATGAAGTTAGTTGCATCAAAAAATACATAGTTTGATTAGAAAAGCATTGATATAATAGAAGTAAGTTAACTTTAAGAGTTACAAATGATATTGTGGCCAAGGTACATCCACATCATGCAAAATAAAATAAATGAGAAGAATGGGATTTAAGCACAAAAGATGGTTGGATTATACAAATTTCGCCAAGCTTCTAATAATACAAGTAACATAAGGTATGCTAAAACATTAGAACGACGAGAAATAAATTTTTAATGAACAATCAGATGACATAAACGCTATAAAAGACCTCATTCTAAATGACATATGGGATTCTTGTTCAAACATGTCAAAAACCATTCAATCATCATCTACATATCATCACATTCCCATGACCATAAATAAAGCCACATTGGAGAGATCTATCATCACGTAACCCTAAACAATGTACTCCATCTCATAGACATTTTATGTACTCCATACCATACCATACCCTAGACATCTTTTAAAAAAAAACACCAATAGAGATGATAACTTTGACATAATGTATAAAAAGGAGATTTTCCTACAAGCAAATACAATACCATCTAAATCTCAAACATGTCCCACAACCTAATTACTATGAAATTAGAACATATTTTTATTTTAAAATTTTAATATTTCTTTTAGTTCTCGTATAAGGGGAAAAAATGCTCCACCAACTTCCTCCCAAAAACATTAGTTTTTTCAAGTGCACATTTTTAATACAAAGAGACACGTCATCTCCAAACTTATCCATACTCTTCAATCATAAAATAATAATATTCTTCCCCCTTTTGCTCGCAGACTTGGACTGCGATTGCTACCTAGTATTAAACATCACAGAATACTAGTCTACGAATTGATGAAAATGTTGTGTTGCCATTGGCCATTAGCTCTTGGACTAGGAGTTACGTCAATTGATTGGACTTTTACACTACATAAAAATTTAAAAAAAAAAAATGATTGGACTTTCTCTCACCATTATCCGTGAGCGCTTGGACTAATTATTTTCTACGCTACCCACAAAGTATTATTATAAGCTGACTTCTTAGTCATCAATTGGAATCTTCACTTTACGCAACACCATATGAAGCAAAAGATAGAGGAAATCTTGTACGCCACACTACACCAATCTCCTCTATATAAATAAAACAGCAATACAAGCCATTTGCAACCCCCTTGGCCGGCCCACTCACATGGGGCTAACAAATAAATGACAATTCAAGCATGGGACCACACTCTATAGGATGCTACTTCCATATATTTTCCAACACTAAGGTCCATTACGGCAAAGGGTCCACCTTATCATTTTTTAATATCAATAACGACAAATGAATTAAAAACTCTAGTGAAAGAGTTTCATTGTCACCACAAAATTTGAATGGGTAAACACTTTGTTTCTTTAATGTCAAAACTAATAATTTAGTTGTGTTTTGATTATTATGTGGATAAGTAAATTATAGTGATAGTAAAGGAGGTGCCATGGAATAAGTAATTAATATATTTTTTAAATGCGTGTTTGTATTATTTATAGTAACAATAGATTAAGGTAAAAGTTTTTTTATAGAAAACAATTTAAATAAGTCTATTATAAGAAAGGGTCTACCTCACAACTTTTGTATAAATGAAAAAAAAATCACTTCTAAGAGAAAACTTTAGTAGAAAGGTAGTGTCAATGTCACAACTAATGATTAACTCTTTGTTGTAGTTATTGTGCTTTACATTGGTAGGCAAAGTTATGATGGTCAAAGGGAGTTATAATGGAGTGGGTAGATTACAAAAGCTCATTAACATAAATTTAATTTTCATTTACACGTAAAATACTCATTAATTTTGTTTTTATACGGTCACTAGGCTATGGATACTTAGAACAAATAACTCCATTGGACATTGTCATATAATGGCCCACTCAATGAAGTAAGTGGACAATATAGTAAGTAGGGGCAAATTTTTATAGCAATGTACTTAACAAGTCTAATAATTAAACATAAGATTTCAAGTCCATATTGTCACATATTTTAGGAGAAAGGATTCACTACTTGTGTACACTAATTTTTTACTCTAAAAGTCAAATGTGACAATTTCAAATTACTCTTAAATTTTTACAACAACTTGCTTAACAAACCCAATACTTAAGCCTAAGGTTTCAGATTAATATTATCAAATACATCTCATATTAGCATGATTATTAAAAGTATCCTAAAAACTTCAAAAACCATAACTATTCATTAAATCATAATTTGCTGATGCAATATAACATCACATAATTTGTTTCATTTAAATTTAATGCATATTTCCTTCAATTATTAATAATAATCAACCCAAAGTCAAAACAAATCATACTATTAAAAATATTAACACTAAATACTACTAAATACCTTGGATAAAAATAAATAAAACATGAGAGTAATGGAATATTAACTATCAAAATCGGGAGTATTTAACGTCACCACTCAATACCTCACCAACGATGCGAATTGTTTGCCTCTTTCTGCCGCGCAATTACGGTGCAAAAACGACAAGGACAACCAACCTACTCAAAATAATAATAATAACAATTCAATGACACCCAACGCGCATATAACGGCTTGCTCACGCCTCCTGTCCAACAGACCCTTAAAGCCTGCAACCATGTGGCCATCTGCTAAGAAGCCATGAATGCCCACACCTTTTCCCCCCTCTTCCCCTGCAATTAACTTCTGTTTTGTGGGCTCTTTCTTCTCAATTCAGACATATGTGTTAAGGGATTACCTACCAGTTTGAAATGGGCAGTGACCAGCGGGTGGTGGCGTTTTTTCTCATAATTGGGCTTTTGCCCCTGCTAATGGCAGACACAAACGATTCCTCTCTGGTTCAGAAGAAATGGACTAATATTCCTCCTCCGCCGGCGGTCGTATGCACATCCTGCGTAACGTGCGAGAATCCGTGCAGCCAGGTTTCGCCGCCACCGCCGCCACCGTCGCCGCCGCCTCCGATTGAATGCCCTCCGCCGCCTAAGCCGCCTCAGATTGAATGCCCTCCGCCGCCTAAGCCGCCTCAGATTGAATGTCCTCCGCCGCCTTCTGGCTACCACTACATCTTTGCACCGCCGAATCCTTACTATCCTTATAACTATTTTAGTAGCGCAGATGCTCTGTTATTCCACAACAAATTCAGCCTTGTTTGTTTAGTCGGATTTGTTCTGTATATTTTTATTTAGATTTTAGGGATAAAACAAAAAATAAAAAAATTGCTGTTGGGCATCTGGATAAACGCAGGCCCAACGGTTTTCTTGTTGTAGTGTGTTGCAGAATTAAGAATTTATTGGCTCTTGATTTAAATTGAAGAACATTCAGGATTTGATTTCTTTTCGCTTACGCAGCAGTCACTTTCTTCTTGTCTTGGATTGTGTTAGAACTATGGAAGACGTTCGCTATTATCTCATATGAAATGAATGAGTGTTACAGAACGCTTTCACGATTCTTACTTGTTTGCACAGAAAAACTTCTGATAAGTAATCTCAAATGCAATTTTTATTTGCTGATATACATAGATTTCTGTCTTGCTTAGGAGATCTCAGAAGGGATTTTTAATGGTTGGCATGGAAGATTTCTATGTTGGATAACAGATCTCAATTAAATTGCAAAATTTTATTAACCTTGGCTCTGTTCTTGTTATTAAGATCGTTAATGGGATCATGTAATTTAATCTGTGTTTAAAAGTAATGGTCTCGAGTAAACCGTTTCTCTTGGGTCGTCGATATTTTGTTGACACTGGTTAATCTTGATACAAAATTCTAGTGTTAAATCTAAACTCAAGTTGGAATTTTGTTGACACTGGTTAATCTCTACTCAACTTAATTACAGCACACTGCAATTACATTGAAGTTATTACTGTACTTAAATGATTAATTTATTATACATGCATTACTTTAGTTAAACTCGGTTTCAATTTTGGCCTTGTTTGTGTTAGTGCCCTCCCTTGTGTCATACTACTTTTCTAAAGTAAGACTTAACATTGTTTTTCTAAATTTAATATAGCTTCTATTTATTTATCATGTTTGTGGGCATTTTTTCTTTTAATATGTTCTTAGTGACTTAGTTACAATTAGTTTTGAAAATTTGATGTTATGTGAAGAGGACATCAAAAGCATCTCAAGAAATTTGTCTCCAAAAAGTATGTCTTAGTTGTTTTTATTATAGAATTTGACAATTCTTATTAATGATTTGAAAATTATATAAATTATATTTTAATCAATTATTTTGTTGCAAGGGTCCTTTTGAGAGCATGCTTAAAAATGAATGCTCTCAAAAATGAGATTCATCTTTGTATCGCTCAAAATTTGATAAAAAATATTTTTATTTTTCACTTTGTTAAAGTTAGTCACCTTTATATGTAGTTGTTTCTATTATAGGATTTGACAATTCTTATTAATGATTTGAAAATTATATTTTAATCAATTATCTTGTTGTAGGGTCCCCTTGAGAGCATGCTTAAAAATGAGATTCATCTTTATATCGTTCAAAATTTTATACAAAGGTTTTTTATTTTTCACTTTGTTAAAGTTAGTCACATGAAGACTATAGGAGAGAGTTTTTATGTCTGTATTTGGGTGGAGTTTCCTAGGTTTTACCCAAATAGAAGCCTCATCAGTAAATGTCATTTGTGTTGAGGTTGACAAAAAAGAATTGACTTCACCACCAAAGCATGTCTTATGTTGAACTTAATCTCTCAAAGGATCCTAAGGAGGTCATTGGCATTTAAATCAGTCAAATGTGACCATTGACAAGAAATTTAGAAAACGTCTTTGTTTGAAGGTTTTTCTTTGAATCAAAGTGCCTTCATTTGAAGGTAATGCAAAAATCGCCTTTGAATGAAGGTAGAATTTCACTTGAAGATGAATATTTGTTTGAAGGTTATTTTTTAATATTTATGTACTATT